>LQRL01152617.1:9261-20250 GCA_001703475.1 Hydroides elegans
TTTATGATGTTATCTAGTGTGTTCATAAAAAATATACTTCATTATATACATAGTCCGCTTATTGTTTTTGTGCAACATGTAAATTGCAAAAAAAGACCAGTTTCATAAAAAAAATGAGCTAATTAATATTCAAATTTGAAATAGTGCATCGGGATTTCAACTTTTATGAAATTGCTGTATTCTTGTCTCATTGGTGGAGACGTAATTATAGAGAGCAAAGGGCTAATTCGTGAGTACCCCCTCCCCATCAAAGGGATTATATCATGAGTTTATTCTTATTGATCCCTTTGGTGTTTATTGCCGCACGGACCGTCTATATGTTGCTTGTGAATAGAGTGTTACATGCTTTTGGGATCAAAGAGCTTAGTGTCGTCTTCTTTGAGGTTTCTTTATCGAAGATGGAGATTAATAAATAGACCCTAAGTGGACCAATCCGGACAAATGTATCAGAGATTGGTTTTGATTTTTTAAAAAGTATTTTCCAATTTGGCAAGTCTCCGCTTACGAAATCATAACATTTCATTCATTAACACGATACTAGCGTCAGAGAGAATCGGGTAATTTTAAATACGTTTGAAAATCAGGAAAAAAATCAAGGATTGTTTAATACAATTATTTGTCATCTTTATATATATTTTTTGAAAAAAAGTCGGTCGCGCCTGTGGCGCTCGCATAATATAGAGAAATCCTTTGAAAATTTGGCTCACTCGTTGGGCGTTCGAATATTAACTAACTATAGGATGGTTGATATAATCTATGGGTTTTGTTTTGGGTCAGGTTAGCAATAAACACCATCCGCTTTCCCTTTAGTTTATGTATTTTGATTTTTAGGATAATATTTGTTTTAAGTTATACAAAGATTGAAAGTACTATTAGGCGGGTTAACAAATAAATGATCAAATCCGCGCTTAAGTATGCGCTCATTTTAAACGAAGGGTTTTGCATAACGAGCCGTTTATAATCGATTACAATCGGTGATATAGCTACTCCCATATCTAATAGCAATTGAGAATGTTTTTTTTTTCGTTGGGCATTAATTTACTAATCTGATTTCAAGTTTATCATATACGCTTGTCATTTTTGTCATATATCTATAAATCCAGTTGAAACATAAATACTTGCGTAGATAATCGCATTAAGCATTTAGCACATGTTTGAATAGAGATTGCTCTCTATTTGTGTTGGGGTGTTTTGTTTGAACAAGATATTTTAACCTGCCGTCGAGTTTATTTACATCGGTCTTAGCTTTGCTTACTCTGAGAATAATATTTAAGAAAAAGTCTGCAGGAATCCGGGGATCGCTTCAGATTCTTGTGAAGAAATCCTCAGAAACCTTCGTAACTAGCGCCAGTCGGATCTGTATATGGTTCATCGTTGTATAGTATGATGGTATACACACCCGACATCCGGTTCGGCGCTCGATAAATGTCTCGAATATCGCGAAATTTCTCGAAAGCCAAACCGTAACGGCGCTTCAACTTTTTTGAATCGGAACTTATATATATGATTCATCGTTGTATAGTATGATGGTATACACACCCGACATCCGATTCGGCGCTCGATACATGTCTCGAATACCGCGAAATTTCTCGAAAGCCAACCCGTAATGGCGCTTCGATTTTTTGAGTCGAAACTTATATAGATGGTTCATCGTTGCATAGTATGATGATATACACACCCGACATCCGGTTCGGCGTTCGATAAATGTCTCGAATACCGCGAAATTTCTCGAAAGCCAAACCGTAACGGCGCTTCAACTTTTTTGATTCGGAACTTATATAGATGGTTCATCGTTGTATAGCATGATGGTATACACACCCGACATCCGGTTCGGCGCTCGATAAATGTCTCGAATACCGCGAAATGTCTCGAAAGCCAACCCGTAATGGCGCTTCAATTCATTTTTTGAGTCGGAACTTATATAGATGGTTCATCGTTGTATAGTATGATGGTATACACACCCGACATCGTGTTCGGCCCTCGATAGATGTCTCGAATACCGCGAAATTTCTAGAAAGCCAACCCGTAATGGCGCTTCAACTTTATAAGTAGCGGGCCATACGTGCTCCAACGGACACATTTCTAGTTAAAAGCAGCTTTATTGGCGTCAAATTACACATCGTTTTGAAGCATTTTAATCGCCAACGCACGGGACAAATTTACACCCTAATGCTTAACATCCCTTTCAATTTACCTGTGACAAAGAACATACGCAATTCTTTCGTACAGATACTTTCGCCATAAAAGAACTAACATTGACATCTTTATATCTTATTTAATAATAAATAATAAACCTGTGACATAGAGCACAAAGAGCCCTTTCTCGGCCGCCACCACCACCTGCTCACTCCCTTTACCACCGCACTCCGCCACATCAAACACCCGTTTGCCTAAGAAAATAAGAAAAATAAATAAGAAGAAAAAAATACAGAGTTAGAACGCAGATGTTTTCCATGTAGACGGGCTAATCAGTGATTGAGTCGCCGCAACCAGTTTTTGGGTCACTTACTATTTGTTATTGAAATAGCATTTATAAACATTTTTTTACAAACACAAAAAAAAATAGCACTTAAGTGTGTTCGTGATTTCATGTGTTACGTAAAAATAGTATATTTCATGCTTTTTCTATTGAAAATAGTGAATGACCCAAAAACTGATCATGACTCAAAAACTGATTTGCCCTTCTATATAGTAAAAGATATAAAGAGATGGAAAAATAAATGCTGTTAGACCTGTTATGATAAAAGATGAAATATTTAAGTTTATATAAGATGTCTGATTCATGTCAATACAAAATTTGTGTCTGTATATGTGATTCTCTTGCAGCAAAAAAAAAAAAAAAAAAAAAAAACACTCTCTCGCTATTTTAATTGAAAGTATGTAATATGATATATTCTCTATTTGAAAAATATATATTTGAGTAAATAAAGAGCTGTTTCAAAGTAAGCGCTATTATAAGTATATTAAGTAAATAAACTAGATAAAAAGAAACAAAAACCCTCTTGCCTAACTCTTCTGCATTCTGAATCTTCTGCACGGCTTCCAAGCCATGGATCTCGTCAGCGTGCACGCTTATACCGTGCTCCGTGCACACCCAGATGCGCTCGTGCACGACGCGCACAGTATATGGGGGCACATCGAGGTGTTTCTCTTGGAGCAGCTTGAATTGCTTGCCGCGGGTGAGGTCCATCATAGAGGTCGGGGCCTGTGTTAGAAAGGTTTAGCAAAAGCTATATGCATGTATCTGGGCTGTATTGGTAAACTCATGTCTTTTGTTAAAAAAAAAATATCATGAATAATCAATGAGACAAGAAGAGTACTATTGTCCATATACCAGGCTGATTTTGAACTTGATCACTAGTATCATCAGATATATCAGACTTTCAATCACTATTTTCAAGCGTTACCCGTTCCCATATTCGTGTCTTATAAAATAGGAGATGTTTTTTATGCGAACTTTATGATAATACAGATAAGATATTCAAAAGGACTTTCTTACATGGGCGTCCTCAGTCGAGTCATCACTCAGCGCTCCTTTATCGGCTTCGGCATTCAGATCCTGCAGAAGAAATGTTAAGCTTGAATTACTTTGAGATGTTTTGAAGTTTTTCATAAAACTGGCAATAACACAACAAAGAGATATGATTAGAATTTTATTGACCAATCTTGAGATGTTAACAACCAATTTTACTTTCAAAACCTAATTAGTATATGGACTGATCGAGTTCGGGACTTGATTCTGTTTCATGCTGCAAATTACTTAAAATCATCCATATAAGTCACTTTACCTTGCGGTCTACATGTAAATGTAAATGATATTTCCAAATTACTTAAAAAGAAAACAAGCGCTTCAAAATACACCTACCTGAGTCGACAGATGCACATCAGCCGGCTTCATATCCTCCCAATCGCTATTCGGTATCAACTGCAAATTCCACGTCTGCAGCGCATGTTTGGGCTTCTCCGACAACTTATGCAGCTTTTGACTCAAATCCCTCACATATTCCACAGTCACCTCAGTATGTGTCTCCATAGTGACTAATTCATGTGACGCGGCCAGTTCGTTTTCAACTAATTTAAGTTTCTCGTCCATTTCAACTGTCGCGGTTTCACAGGCGGCGCTGCGATCGCGACAGTGTTGAATGACTTCAGAGTCCAGTTGGTCGAATTGATTGTGTATATGCGCGACGCATTTTTCCCGGAGTTGGTTCGATATATGCAATATGGACGTTTTCGTTTCTTGCATATCTTCAGTGCTTTCATCGATTTCCTTTTTATTGGTTTTAAAATTCTCGATGACCATTTCCAAATCGCGACAGTAGTTCTCCAAATGTTGCTTTCGCGTGCGTTTCACGGGTTCATTGGTTTTCGCAGTTGCTTCCTGTTTTAGCCGTACATCCACCATTTCTTTAGCGTTAAAATCCACCTTCATACTTGCATAATCGGAGGTAACAGTACAATATGGACACGTGATGACGGAATTCTTGCGTATCCTGTCAATACAACCCAAGCAGAAAGTATGGAGACAGGGGAGGATGCGGGGTTCGTTGAAAATCTTGAAACACACAGCGCATTCGGTTTTCTGTCGCATGAATTCTTCCATGCTTATTTATTTATATTTAGAATTGTTCACAGAATTATTGGCCAAAAAACTATCAAACAAATTGAATATAAAGATGACAAATAAAATATCAACGGTAGTATACTAAATCAATCCATTTGTGTTCACATTTGACTTTCCTTTATACACTATGGAAATAAAGATAAGTTATCTTTCCCAATCCATTCCTATCCGTAAATACTCTGCTTATTTACTCTCTATGTTTCATTACTGCTGAAATACTGTAAGAGACGAATGTTTAATGGTGTTTTATTAGTGTAGCATTAATGTCGACATATAAGAAAAATCCTCGCCATATCAAATCTATGGCCTGCTATCCATCAATAAATTATTAACCCTCTACCCTAATTTAGCTCAACAACAAATAGCTGTAGTAAATAAAGGGGGCTACTCCTTAGGTATTGCAGCCCTCATGGTTATTGATTCGCAAGCGACTGGGGATCGCAAGTGGGCAAGGGGCTGGGTTATAGGGTTTCTTATTGATTTCGGGCGCTGCATCTCGAAGAGCATGTATCTAGGGCCTAAAAGTGGGATGCCCAGGGTTATGCACATAAGAATATTTAACCCTCTTTTTCTTTTTATTTTTATTTATCTATTATGTCTAATCACATATCGATTGACGTTTTGTAAGCTCTATATCTCAGAAGCAACCTCTGATTGTTGAACAACACATGATTTATAGTACTACGGACAGGTTTTAGTCTTTAGCTGTCCGGAATCTTAATAAGGTCTATCCACGAGCGATCCGACTATACCTTATTCCATTCATTTGAAAGACTGGCAGCCTTTGTTGTTCTTGATCCAGCAGTTAAACTGTATATTATTTATTTTTTACGAATCAATGCATACACCCTAATATAGTTAAGCTTTTAAATTGTTTGCTTGCAGGATTCGTGAAGCCGACAAACGCGTCAAACAGATACTGCGAGAAAAAACTCTCAACAAGACGGTCACCCAGCCCGTGTCTGAGACCGGTTTGGTAAGTTCAAAAGATGTCGGACCTATCATTCCTTGACATATTACACAATTTTCAAGGGTGACCGTATACAACTGTTGCCAAATGAAAGCAAATAATATCTTGTCAGCGAAATAAAAACAAATCTATATTTACATTTTCTTATATATAGCGATCGCTGTAACAAAATATAAGTTTAATATTATATAAAATGAGATTAATGTAATAAATGTATTTGGAAAGGTTTAGTAACTTAGTTTATTTGTTTTATTTGAAAGAATTAAATTAATGCAGCAAAGAACCGTACTCATATCAATACAGAACTTGTAAAGAATTTAGGAAATGACTCTATAAAACATTGAATTTATTTGTTTTCTTACAGAAAGCTAAACTGGCACGTCAACGGAAGATATGAAGTTCAAGAACAATCCAGGAACAGTGGCAGAATATTATTTGTCACTTAAGAAACAGCTGAAACAAAGTCAAGTAATAAATCCACGCTCTGCTTCAACGAACTCGTATATTGGAACATTATGAGCGATTCAAGGTGTCTCAAGAGCGCACAGTGATCCTGAACGAGGACATTATGAACATCTGTGATATATTCATTTAATATTACATAAAACAATATGGATCTGATACTTTCGTCGAACTGATTTTGGCCATGAAGCCAGAAGCTCCCTTGCGGCAATCCTAATATTATAAGTAGGGCTGTGTCGGGTCGGGTATTCTGCTACCCGAACACCCGAAGCCAGTACCCGGCCCGACCCGATACCCGACCCGAAGTTTAAACACACTGATTTTCTTAAGGTATCATTCATTGTTATCTGCGGGATGTGTTGTAAATTTATGATAAAATATAAGATAAACTGATACATTATGTCAAAATTTCACTGAAAACATAATTTTCAGGGTTTTGATACCTATTCATTTAATTTCTGCTTCTAAAAGAATGATTTGATGAGTTAAATAATATCTATTTTTTCCCATAATGCACCATTTCGGGTACCCGAACCGAAATTTGGGTTCGGGTACCCGAGGCGATTATCGGGTACCCGACTACCCGGGATACCCGACACAGCCCTAATTATAAGTCATAATCAGGAGCAGCAGCGGTTTACATACATCAGTTAGGTCACATCAGCCAGACATGTTCGCCCAAATTTGCCCGGCCAAATTCAAATGATTTTGGCCAGCAAGTTTATGGAGGATGGGGGGTTTGGGAGTAAATTTATGTTTCGCTTTAACCACCCAGGGGTCTTGTGCCTCTGGTTGTTTTCTCCTCGGCACAATTTACATATACATTTTGTATTATCACTTTTGTATTATCAACTTGTGTCCTTATTCTGAAATTCAAAAAAAGAAAATAATATCAAGTTTGTGGCGGCTCGTAAATTGTGTGTTAATAGAGTGATACATTTTGTGCAGTGCATTATGAATATTAGAATTAGAACAGAGACCTATGTCTCTTGAAGGGGATAGAAGTATATTCTTATAGTGCAAATTGTGCTTTGAGTCAATAGAAGTGGGCCCGCAAAGATTGTCCTAATTTCATGAACTATTTTTTTGGTTTGATTCACAACTTTCTTATTTCTTAATGCATATTAACTAAACTTTTACACAATCTAGATGAGTGATTTAGCTATGGATTTCATTATATGTAAAACTGAAATGCTAATTTAAATTGCGCGATATTCCACTTCCAAAAATCGAACTCTTCGTACAGAGCGCCCGAAATTCTTGTCCTATTTGGTGTATTTGATAAATGTTCAACCAATATTGACTCAATTTGAGCAGAACTGGTCAGTATAAATTAATATTTATTCATTCAATGTTTTTACAAATGGACCAGATCAAAAAGACGCATTCGATTAAAAAAGTACATGCAAATCAAAATATAAAACATAAATAATCATCTCTTTTTCAAAAAATATTATACATATAACAATATTTGACAAATAGCTTAAATCACCTTGAGTGCATCGCTTTAACATTCACAATATTGAGACTCCATAGAAGACAGAATGCCTAAAAGTGCATTATATGGTAATTAAATGTCACATAATAATCAATACTTATGCCCGTTTCATGCAAGTACTGGTCGCTTAGAAACGGTTTTTATGGTAATATATAATCACATAAAACAAAACATTATTAGTTAGCCGGTACGTGCAGAGTAATTTGCGCTATACGACGCGTTTATTGTTACGGTCTAGACGAACGCATATCAAATAGAATCTATGTGGAAAAATGACTTATTTGCTTAAATATTGAGTTACTTAAGGTTAACTATGATTCAAATTATTTTGAATGTCAATATCTAGTCAAAATAGATTCTGACACTGATTGCTGTTATTTGTCAGTGAACTGTTTCTTGACAATGTATATGATACTTCATATAAATATATCAGTTATTTGTTCATCAATGAAAAAAATAAGCATACATGTAGTTCATATAATTGTTCCTTCTATATTCATATTTTCTTTTGCAAATCAAATTTCGAACTTCGTTTATAAATGAAAACACGAATACAAACCATTTACATATCCATTCACTGCTCCTTATATCATATATTTGTTACAAAACCACTTTTTCAAAAAATAGGACAAGAATTTCGGGCGCTCCGTACAAAGAGTACGATTTTTGAAAGTCGAATATCGAGCAATTCCAATCAGAATTTCAGTTTAAAATGTTATTGAATCCATTGTTGAATGATCCATCTAGATTATGTCAAAGTATAGTTAATGTTCATTAATAAATAAGAAAGTTGTGAATCAAAACCAAAAAATATTTCGAGAAATTAGGACAATCTTTGCGGGCCCACGTCTATAGTGCCATTGTTGAATGTTGGCTACCGTATATCGTTCTGTTAGAATGTTCGTATCAGTGCATAATAGCAGGAGTTATCTTCTTCATATCTGATAAGCCTACGCAAACATAAATTGTAGAATTCTATGGTAACTTCAAAAAGGAAAATCATGATTAGGATTAATTAGCCCTTCTAAGTAAGTTTAAGATTGAATAATGATCATATAATGATATTTTGTCAGACCTGCTACTTGCCAAAACCAATTATATAATCAGGCTTCAAACCAACACCGCTTTGAGCCTAACGATAAACATAATGATACCTGTCATAAGACAGATTCGAACCCATACCCTCAACTCAACATTTGCTTGGCAAGTCAGTTTTTATACCCTCCAAGTCACCCGTTCGTGTTCGTACATGTATATGTCTTCCCTCTTGTATCTTGTAAGAGTAAAGGATCTATCAAATATGAGTTGGCATATGAAAATTGAATTAGTTTTAGCATTCATATTAAATGTTCTGTTCTAAAACATCTCGAAGCTCAATTGTTTGACAATATGTCAAATCAAATTACCAATGTGATAATTTTCAATTCATTCCATTGTAAGATTGTTCTTTACTACATCAGCTCTTATGTTTCTACATAGCATTTACATTGAGTATAAAATCAAAAAAAAAAGAAAAAAAGAATCAAAACTAATCGTTTTCGCCAAACCTTCTTCGGTGTATGGAATATTATCCGTAAATAAAGAAATAGTCAATTTATTAATATATTTTATTTATTTTATCACAGTTCTGAGTTTTGTAGATGTATATTTAAAATAATGTCTTAGATTAGTTATTAGATAAGAACGTATGGATTCATATAAATTAAACTGATATCTTCTTTATTCATTTCTTATGTGATACCCACTGTTTATTTATTCCATATTTCCATAACTAAAGCCGTTTATATTTCGTTCTCATGTAGTATTTTGAACTATTTACAAACATATAAGTGATCTTTAATTTCTGTTGTGTTCCTTATTCATTTCTTTTATCGGTTGTATATTTATTATTAATTATGTTTTGTCTCTAATCAGTGCAAATGTGCAATAGGTTAGATTACTTAAGTTTGAATCCCAGTTGTAAAGGATTTTACAGTGATAGTCATATTTAGAAAAAATACAATGATCGTTTCGAACGCGATTTACAGTGCTGTTAAATGTTTTCAATTAGGTCGTAGACGAATTTGATTAATTATTTTAATATATGTGCCATCGATATAACATTCCAAAATACATAGAGTTTGTTTTGTGCAATACCATAGAGAATGTAAGGTCTGAAGTTATTTAATGAATTTGGATCTCAAAAAATTTTTTTTTTTTTCTTGAGCCAAAATCAAATTGAAGCTGTACATATTTATATCTTTACTATGCTTTACGCATCTTTTATACGCGACACCCTATTTTGAATTCGCATAATATTTTACAATGCTGTATACATGAATGTATTATTTTTGTGATATAATTGCTTCAAACTGTTATGATTACATTTATATGTTAGATAAAATGATATTCCTTTTTATTGGCCAATAGAAGTTAAGTCTCAATATATACTCTCAAACTGATTGTATGTTAAGCTGTCAGGTGCTTCTTAGTTATGTCTGATATTGAAAATAAAAAGGTTGAAAATCTACAATATTTGCTTGAATATGTGTTTTAGCGAAGGCAATATATAAAAGTTGTCATGGTTGAATTGTACCACCGTACAAGGAATTTGTATTGTACCACCGCTATGTGTAATATTGTGTGCTCCCACGGACCACATTTCTAGTTGCATTCTAGAGCTCGTTCCTCATATGATAGCGTGATTGTAGATGCATTGAAGATATTGTATTGTCAATCGTAAAATGTTTGTTGTCTAATGATTTACATACCCTGGTTCAAATAAAATATGATTGAAACTTTTCTAACGCGTGTGATATTTCGTTTCTAAAATTGAAGTGTCACGAAATCGATAAGATACGTAGATGCTTTCTTCTGGATAAGCGATTGTTTTGGTTTAAGGAGTTTACATATAGATAGGATGTTTTAAATGCATAAAGTGTTGCGTTAATTAGAACTTATATTGCTTCCTAATTAAAGAGCATTTTATTTATTTATAGAAAAGAAACAAAATTATTCTTAACATTAAACTTTATTGGCATCAATCACGGAACAAAACGAAATGGGGTTGATAGTATTAATTTGTGTAGAAGCGCGAATAAAACCAGTTAATTTACGAACAATGTTTCGTGCTTTGCGCATAAGTCGACCAAATTTGGCCTTGGCCTTGAATCTCAACGGAAAGCAGCTAGAGGACATTTTTTCTTCTACCATATCACATTCTGAGTTGTTGTGTGAATCATTTGACTCGGAGTCTTGGATGGTATCAGGCGACGCTTGCATGGAAGAATCAGATAAGCTGATATCTTTCTCCGATGGCGACCCACTGCCTAGTTCAAACTGCTCGAGGTTTGACGCAGAATCTATTGGTGTAAAATGGCTCGATGTTGTACTTATTTCGGATTCCACCGAAAAGCACTGGGCTACCTCATCGTCATTCTCATCATCTTGTAACTG
>LQRL01152620.1:384-10937 GCA_001703475.1 Hydroides elegans
TAGATTCTCTTAAGTGTTTGGTGATTTGCAAATATCCTGGGGCGTTGTTTTGTTCCCCACGGATATATTTTCATTTCATGTATATATAGTACTGTAAGTGCTATTTTTTGCTAGCTTCCATTTTTCATGTAATTTTAATTGATATATTTATATTTGTATGGTTTTTAAACATGTAATCATATGTCAAAAACAGGGCACTTCGTTTAGCACAATATTCATAAAAATAAATTCATTAAATCCCATTCCATGTCTTAAATTTTCATTCGTCTTCTTTTCGAAACGCGAACACAAAAAGGCGTTACGGACTTTCCTTAAAAATCTATGTGATCGAGTACTACCCTGTTGGTGGTTTTAGGTCACTCGACTCATTGTCATTTATCGCAATTCGATGTACCGCTTGTGCCTCCCTATACTTATTCGAAACTTTCAAAGCAACATTGGTAAAAGCAAAATGCAAGTTGAATAACCAAATCTCTCATTTTGCTTGACAGCGCTCGTTTCAGTATAGTTTTCAACTGTTTCATGAATTTTAACGGCCTGAAACCACACAAGCCCAAATATTGCAAGGATGTCGGATATATTTCCTCTTCCATCCAATATGGCTTCGGGTGGATAGAGCGATGTCCTGACCCAATGAAAAATACATTTAGAAAATATTATTAGCCTATGGATATCATATAAAGATTTGCTAATTCGGGGTTTATTTCAGGCTGTTCTCTTCTACAGTATCCATATTTTATAGAAATATCTGATCTGTTGTCCCAGGTCGGTATAAAAATCTCACATAGCAATCCATATGAACACGTATATAAAGCATCACAAAAAATTCGTCGAGTACTACTGTCCATTCCTTTAAATGGTTTACTTTCATCTTTTTCTTCTCCTTACTCTCATTCTTGTTCTTAGTACATTATCAGATAGCATCAAATGCGATCTTCTCGCTAGCAATCACCAGAACTTCTTTTTGCGTAAATGGGTCTGCAAAAAAGTAGAACTCATAACTTTCAAGTGCGGTGGCCTTTGATTTAATTGAGACACCATGCATCATTATTTCGAGAATATTGTGTTTTTATAGGGTTAGGGCCTAAGATGTACTCTGAGCATTGAGCACAGATTTTCTTTTGTGGTTATTTTATGCAGAAAATCAGACACCCTAGGTGTGCTTTGACACAATGAAAATATGGTAGATTCTAGGGCTACTCGGCCTGAGCAACTGGCATTGCTCGCATGTTTATTTGTCACTTTCGTGGAACCTTGAAATTCAACCTTAGCTACTTGTTTATGCATGTAATATATGCTTACACGTGTTAACTCATTTGCATACAATATATACCTAATAATTGTGAAATTATTTTGTCTTAAATGTTGTATTGCAATGCCACGCCCAACAACTTAGGCGGTTACATTTGCGTTTTATAACGCAAATATTCTGAAGACAATTTCAAAATGCTTATTTTTATAAACACAACTATTGTTTAAAAATCATCCATAAAAACAAATTGAAAAACATGATCACAGCTGCGATATAAACTGCAAATATAATCTCGCGTGAAAATGATGGCTATATTTTCTCGCAAGATTCCTTATGCACTAATCAATGAATGGTAATCGCCTACTATATTTTATCGAGAATTATTTAAAAATCTAAGGAAATCCCAAGCTGAATATTGCAGGGTCGGCTCATCCGACCATCAGCCTTTAGGTAAAACGTCTTTCAGACACATCCATCACTTTCATTCCGAGCTACACGACCAATACATGTAAAGTCCCTAAAGGCAGTGACCCGAAGTGGGGACCATTTTTGTTCTTCAATTAGCAGGTGATTAGCAAATTGTTACTCCAGAATAAAATAAATTAATAGGTTGAAACGGACTGATTGCATCTTCAGACCGCTTGTCAACCCCAAACTGCAATATGTCACAAAGAAAATTAGATTTGTGATGATGGCATTGCTCTCCTATACCTTTTCGTAAAAGCTAACGAAACAGTGTCGGCGCTATATTTGTATAAGTTATACAATGAATTTGATGTATTGAGCAGTCTTCCTTATCTTCATACATGATCATTTACATGTTTGATAAAAAGCAAGTACGAAATACAAAAATAACGAACTCATTTATGAACACATAAATCACTATATTTAGAGCATAAAAGCTTTAAAATGAAATTGTTGGTTTTCTCAATGAGCAGGTTTTATACCAGGTGTGACCAATGCATTAATTCTCAGGAATACAAAAGCCATTCAAGCACAATATTATCCACTCTAAAAGGAGCAAGGAAAGTAAACATATAGTAATAATGTCTAATCGATTAGTATAAAACGCTCTACTTGAAAATGCAATTTTACTGTCTTTCTTTGTGGCTGAATTGCAGGGATATGTTTCAAATTGTAACCATTATGTTATATGAGTTGCCAAATATAAACATTTTATTCTGTTCGACTAAAAAAAATGGCATATACCATGCTACTAAAGGCCATTCAGAAATAACTTAAGATTGTCATAGATATGATTATGTTTCTATGACGGATAAGGTTTCCACTCAGTTGTTTATAATTCAACCATATGATTTTTTCACAAGGATCCTTGAATTTTAGAAGGTGAATGAAATGATATTACCAGCACCGAGATGTAAAAGGTCCTTGTAAAACGTTATAACATTTCAGTGTTCGTATAGACTATGTTTGGTATCACCCAAATATAGCGAATCACAACGTTTCATTGGGATCAAAGTGAAAATGAAAAGAAAAAATGAAAAATGTTTCGGCCTTCCAAATCATACTTTAACAAACTCAGAAAATAGGAAAGTAAGATGTCGCTTCGACGAGTTTGTCACTAGATAGGGATCGAAGTGTCTTGACGAACGAGCAAAGTTTATTTTTCAAAAGAGGCCGAAGGGGCCGAGGTGGAACGGCCGAAATGTCCAAACCACGTTTCAACAACTTCTTTTGATGATTGAGCAAATATATAATGCCGAGAAAGTAGTTAATTGTGTTGTTAAAAGTATACAGTTTCCAGCTCAAGGGAACTTCTTTATGTTCACTAATCATTGATGGATACCCACCCAGAAGCAATATCAAAAGAGAGCATGCTCAAGTTAACAGCCACCGTATATCTCAGAAACCATCTTTTTGCCAACGCATTATGCTTTCCTTTTTTTATATTGTTTAGATATATTTAAGTCAATTATTATATCATAAAAATTATATCTCCCAAACTTAATTTACATATCAATGCCCGGCATTGCAATGTAAGTGACGTTTTTCGTTGGTTAGTTTCGTTTAGTGAGAAGATTATTTCCGGAACGAATCTTAATTTGAAACCAGCTAGGTTTCAACGGTCATCGTTGCTACCCTTTTCGCGTTACAACAAAGTCATGCTCTAACATGTATGTAAAAAATAACGTTTTGGATACCATTTGCCACTTTACCCAAAGCAAGAGAACCTCACATCTACTGATGATAGGTCTGCAGCTAATAATAGGAGAACTGCATGGTCAAAGAGCACAAATATCGAAAGTGGAATGGCCGGAAGGCGCCTAGAAAACAAGGCTTCTTCTGTAACGGGAGTGAAGGGAATTATGAGTGAGTTGATTGAACTCATCCCGCCTCAAGGAATGAATACATGCGTACATGTATAATATGTTACTACGTGATAATAACACTAATTCAACACTGGATATGAGGCAGGTTCTTATGAAATATGAGGCTATAGAGACATATAGAAACATACTGTCTCGATTTGAAATTAAATAAAATTGTCTCTACGTCTTATTTTATCAACGCTGAAATTGTCTCTACTTGTCATAGAAGCTTTGAGATCATTGAGAGTAGATGATTTCATTCTACTCAAACAGAAAACTGCATTTCCAATCAAATGCTTAGAATATTGAGCTTGTAAATGGAAATTCCTTAATGTTTTTCATCAAAATTCCTTTTACTCTTTTGTTATAACAATACAAATAAAGGGTCATCCATTGCAAATGCCTTTACTGCTCCACATCGCGATCAGGCAATGCAATAGCACCGCGCCACGACTGGTATTAACTGGCACATTATAAGTGATGGAAACTAATGTAATTTGACGTTACATTGATGAAATGGAACCGAAATTGTGGATACCATTACACTGTAATCATGGATGGGTCCGAACGAACAAATTGATATATAGCTTAATAACCAATTTTTGTGTGTTTTCATAATGACCAATTTGCCGCTGCACAAAGGTCGAAAGCGGTTATGAAACGTCTGCGAATTTATTAAAGTAATAACTGTTACATTTGCATTTAAATAAACTAAAAAAGTGAGTAATTATGAAGTAACCTCATTCCGTTGATGGGATTCTCATTGCATTATGAACTATTATTATGAGTTATAATGACGAAAATGAGTTATTTATATATAACAGTGAAGCCTTGATATGGGTACCCTAAAATACCACCAGCCGATGCTCTTTTGTATCAAGGGACAGCCAATTAAAATTCAATTAAGCGCCATTACGTATCATGGTGATGCCCTTGGAGTGTTTCTATGGTTGTTGCGCAATTCGAAAAAAAAGTATATTTGACCAAACGATATTGAATTTACTCAAAGTTATTTCAATATATCATATTCAGTTCGAACGAAATGCAAGCAATCGACTGGTCACTTCCATATCATGGCCCAGTCCTCTGCGTATACAAACCAAATCACTCCTCTCCTCTCCTATTGCAGTTAAAGGCACCATCGCATCTTTCTCTTGGACTAGGGTCTGAGTCTCTCTCCCTCATCTTCTCTCTCAAACTCCCCATTTTCCTTCGCTCATGCGGACTTTTCTTTATGTGTGTTAACAGGTTAACAGTCACGGTCGGTTTTGAGCTAGATCTACGAGGGAAAACGAACGACGACGAGATTAATTGCGAATAGCTAACAAATTATGCCGTTAAAGCAGCCAGTAATCGGAACACATTTGTCAGTTGCTTAGGGAAGGGAGAAATGGAATTGTAAGTGGGATAAATCATATGTAACGAAAAGGGAAAGGAAAATAAATTGAGAGAAACAAGTGGAAAGAGAAGTTCAGCAGCAATTGAGTAATAACTTGGAGTGTAATAAAAATTGATGGTTAAACACGCTAGAGGACTAAGTGATTTAATGTTTTAATTACGAATTTATGTCAAATCTTATAATATATATTTGTTTTAATTAAAGATAGGATATATCAATTTGAAAAGGTGGTGGATATTCAAATTTGTCTATGAATATATCATATTGCAACAACAAGCTAAATAACATACAAGTAACTGTTAATAAGCAACATCTTGAACGTAGTTATTGGACATTTATACGGATTTGATTTTCGAATTAATCAAACGTAAATATCACACACTTAAAAATTGTTAACAAAGCGACTCTTTATCACTTTCCGGATATTCGTTGTGAATAATATTCATTCTTGCTGCGTACGGTTTTTTTGCAAGTGAGTAACAAAAATACTTCATTCTCATAAAAATATTCAGATTTAGTTGTATGTAAAAAAATATCGAACGACTTGTAATGCTGTATGAGAGTAAAAACGACATGTATATTATTTAAATATGTTCATTTCATCGAAATGGCAACAAACCCCTAATAAAATCAAGCCTAATCGATTCCAAGGTGGCATCGTTTTTTTTTTTCCTGCAAACGAAATATTTTGCTGAAAAAAAATCCATCACGCTTTAGGGTGTGTTTCCACGGCGGAAAAGACAGGGTGTTTTTTTCACTGTTTTCTTTGTAGAACTTTGAAAATATTTTCAAAGTCCTATAAAGAAAACAGTGAAAAAACACCTTGTCTTTTCCGTCGTGGAAACACACCCTAATTCTAGAACTAGAACTAATATTTTATAGTGATTTCACATACATTGCGACGTTTTTCGAAAACATATCTAAAGTGTTCAAGTTTGGATGCATGTTTCGTTATCAATATTTTTTTTTCAAAATCAAAATAATTTCGTATTTATATAGTGTTAGATAAAGCTTTGTGATGCTATTACGCAGTTTCGGAGACACGTTGTCTGAGCTGATATTTCAACTTGGTTTAAATAAGTAGACGACGACGCCAGAATTCCATTTGAGCTCCACTGAATTATAAATGAGATACGTTGATAAGTCATTTTGCTATGTGAGAGCTTTTAATTAGCCCTTTAGACATACCTGTCAAATTTGATGCTTTTTACGCAACATTCTGCTGTTTTTTCAACTACCATTAAAATACTAGAGCGGTTCAAGGATAAGTTAATCTCCCCATTATGACTATATGATTCCATACCCTGCAAGTTGCATTTAACCGAATATATACTTTACAATTAGGACTAATGATCTTTTTAAACTAGCGATCCATCGGTTGTAGTAAATAACCTTAAGACGTTTGGGTGCGAATACGAATGTATCACATTAATCAGTAAATGATAATAGTTTACTGAGAAATTTCATCCTACTTTTTTGCGTGCTGTTTAATTGAATTGAAGATTAGAAATCGGTTGGGGAAAGTGCTCTATGCATCACCAACCTACAATTTAGTAATTCTACAGTAAAGGATAGTAAATAATAAGGTAAATCATTGTTATTATTGGGGCATAATCAGTCATATATGTTTATTGTTTCAGGTGCCTTTCTGAGTGACTTCAACTACATGTAGGATAATAGCTCGATCAGATGTCATCAATTACGAACAACAATAAATAAATGAAACGAAAAATGAAGAGGTGTTTATATAACAACTAATCACCTCAAGTTGAAAAGGGAATAACACCACCATGGCTCACGAGTATATTTCAAAGACGACGCTTAGCAATTATACTAATGCTATAAACATAGACTATGTGAGTAATACGTCAAGTTCTATGGTAAGCATCATCAATAGAACTAATCAAAACTACGAAGATTTGGAGCGATACAAGGAAATCCGAGAAATATGCTACGGCATCGTGGTGCCCTGCATTTTGGGATTCGGTATATTCGGCAATATACTCAACATTTTCATCCTATGTCAACGCCGCTTTCAAAAAGCGAGCGATAAAATGGAACGCTGTGCCGCTCATGGCTTCCTGTTTCTCGCCGCTTCCGATTTATTGTTCTGCGTCACGGGATTTCCGGCCGCCTTTTTGAAAGATGGCGTCCCCGTCGCATTTTCAAGCGAACCCATGCGCGTGCTCGGAGTATTCTATTACACGTATAGTGGTGGGTTGCTCAATGTGTTTTTATTTAGTAGTACGTGGTGTACTGTTATCATAGCGATGGAGCGGTATTTGGTTGTGATTCATCCGTTGAAGGCCCGCGCATGCGTCCGATTGCGCCGTACGATTGGATATCAAGCGGTTATCGTAATAGCGTCTATTATTTGCAACCTGCCTTTTTTCCTTAAAACGCGTATATATCAATCGCGGATGGGAAATAGAACTGTTTACTATAAAAAGATAACATCGTTTGCTACGATTCCCTTCTTTGGTGATACCTACAATATATTATGGAATATCTTCGGTGCGTTTATTCCGCTATGTGTTCTTTGTTATTGCTACGTGCATCTGTTATACGCCATTTATCGATCACGGTCACGTGGTATGATCCATCTGGATAAATACATCACGTCGAAAATCACGTCGATTCTCGTCTCCATCGTGACTTTGTATTTCGTTCTCGTCTGCCCATCCACGATATTAAGTTTCTACGTCGAAGTATACATAAAACGCGCAGAAGAAACGGACAATTTCACTTTTCCCATTGCTCTCGTGATAGCAAACACTTTACAGGCGGTTAATTTCTCAATCAATTTCCTCCTTTATTTCAGCATGAATCCGAAATTCAGAGCGTACTTGCGATGTCCCACATGTACAACTCCCAACTTTTTGTCGTCTTCCAATCGGCGCCAAGAGGTCATTCATTTGCGAGTCCGGTGAGATTGGTTGCATATAGAGAGCATATAGCAATACGGGGGCGGCTGTTTAGTAACGATTTTGCAATTTATTTAAAGAAGAATATCGTTGTAAATCGATTTTGTATTAAAGGCGCGTTCACGGAAAACGGACAAATATTGCTCCAAGCCGGTTCATTATGTATTTGATCCCAATCTCATTTGAATTCTAGTGCCCGAAATTCAAACACACAAAATATGTGCTATAAATTTCAAGCCACGCGGGTATGAAATACATAACAAACCGGTAACGAGCAACTGTTTTTTTGGTTGCGTGAACGCGCCTTTAGGGCTTGCTATATTTAAAATGTATTTTTCATACCAAACGCTTTTTTAAATGACATTTAAGCATTCAGAAAGAATGAATTAAGGTAGCAAAATTACCAGGAATGCATTTCAATTGTCAAGAGCGATTCAAGAGCACTCATGACGTTCATTGTACTTGTCTATTGTAATTGATATGTTTTATTTTGAAGCCATATAATGACATATGGCTCATGTTTCAATATTGTAACTCATCAAATTAATCATAAATAACTCTCCTGCAAAAGCAATTTGAATACATGTTCAATGCCATATATTGTATTTCTCTAAATTGCATCAAGTATTGTCGTATTCTGTGATAAGATAGAATATACTGCGATGAACTTAACATAACCTTAACATTTCTTTACTTTAAAAGGAGCATTTATTATGAAAATAACACATGGATTGAAATAAACCATCAAGATAATATCAACATATCTTATTTTATAATTATCTGCTACTTAATTTCTGAATCGGTAGTTTTGTGAAATGGAGATGCGCAAATAATCTTATCAATGTTTTTTTTCTTTTTCACATTAAATATATATATATGTATAAGACACATTTGGATTTTATATTTGAAATTGTTTAATTTCCATGTTAGACGGCATTTCTGTGAAACGCAGATGCACAGACCTGTAATGAAAAATGCGCCGCTTCTCAGACGTATTGCTTTTGTCATTCGATAGGTTTTATCAACAGCAGGAACTTGAAAAACAGTCTCTTATTGCATAACAACTCATGGCAACCAGTCAGAAATCAATGACACACACCTAATTAGATTTGAAAAGCATTGTTGGTATATTTCCATATTTGATATGTCAGTTTGTTCAGACGCCCAGTTGAAGGTTTGTTTAAACAGTTTGGTTTCCTAAGGTCTTCCCATAGATTTGAACACTTACAAAAGGCACTCTTTAGATTATACATTTTTCCGACATCGCAAGATGTTAATTTTAATCTTTTTATTTAAATTATTTTATAAAATTACATATCATGAAGGGGGTTATCTTATAATATTGGTATATTATTCTGTATTCATATTTCAATTAAAGCATCCAACAATACAGGAGTATCCAACGATTTATTCGGTGAAATATCTTCTTAAAGATGAAATTTTTCTTTAAACTTTAATTCATAAAATAAGGTCCAAAGAAGGACTTTTACATTAAATATACTGTGCAATTAGCAAATTAGTTTTGAAACATGAGAATATACCTATTTTTGGTAACTTTCAGAGGGACATGACACATTGAAGAGTATCTATTCTTGAGGAAACGATTCACCGGCAATTATTTTCGGGGTGTCCTGGAAAACAAAAAATAAGGTTTTTACTTAAAGAAATAATGTTTCATAGTTTTAAACTGCAAATGAGTTCCAAACCAAAATTAGTCATATTTAGCCAACTTCAAAAATCGTTCGTTGGATACTCCTGACAATTGATAAGAGGATTGAAATACTAAACTATATAATCAGTACTTTAAATTCATAACTTGCTTTGCAGAAAAAATACACATAAAAAAATTGAAGAACACATATAGAAAAGCTCAGACAACATTTATATATCACCTACTTTTGGGAAACATAATTCTATGTTTATGACTTTTTGGTGAAAGCGCTTTGTAATCCTAAATAATCAGCTGAATAATTGGCCCCTTAGTTTTTGCGTAATAAAATCCTGTAAATTCTGGCATATCTGTTAATACAAGCATGGAACCTGAATATTATCAACGTATAGGTCATCCAGCACCACTAAATAATTCATGTATTACGATAAAACTCATTCCATTCTGGAATTCATGCTGGTAGTTTTATAATAATATGATAATTGGGTTTTGTTTACCTTGAAAATGATGACATTAGGAATTTAGTTGTACATTGTACAGGTATATGTTACAATTACTTGACAAAAAATCATACCAGAAAGTAACTATTATTAGTATCTTTGTTTACTTCAAGATTCTATCATATACAGCATTTAGCACAAAACTGTGATTCAATTCAGCTTATGAATCACTATTAGATACGGTCTCCCTTATCTGCAATTTAACGGACGGTAACAAAAGCGATAGCTAATTGGCGAACGATAGCCTTAGGGCATTTATGGATCATAAACAGCAACTGTTCATTACAATTAGGGAAATTCCATGGTTACAAACAGAAATGAACAAAATCTGCGAAAGATACAGCCCGCGGTTGAGAAGTCTGAGGTTTTTTGATCTGGTCATCACCCCAGCAATCACTGCAATATCGCAACACAACATAGCATTTATTGTATTGCGCTACTATATTTATTAACTTCCGTCACATAAAAGTATGATATAT
>LQRL01152709.1:8811-20892 GCA_001703475.1 Hydroides elegans
TAGTATTTTTCTTGTTGGTTACTTGTAGCGATTGATTGGTTTCTGGTACAGGGCTTGCCGGGCCACTGCACATCCGTTGCTGGGCTTTCCCAGCAGTCACCCGTCTCTCCAGGTTGTCCACCGCTCTATTCTCGGCTGCCACCCGGTCTTTCCCGAGTGTCACTGCAGTGCAGTTGTTGAAAACCTTTAAACGATATATATCGCAGGGCTGCGGATGTTGTCAGGCCTTCTCCTGGCGTCGCTGCTGGTTTCGGGGAATTCTGAAGACGACCAGCTCCGCCAGGTTCCCCAGCAAGGTTTCCCTCACCCATCCGCGGCCGGCTTGCTACGCGCTCCTAGTTCACCGATTCTTGCTGTTTTAGTTCTCTTCGCAGCTCCATATGTAGCTGCCCCATGATGTTTTTTCCTGGCCAGTCTATTTCGTTTGCCCACGGCACATCGTGTGTTCTGAGGCCATATGACCAGTAGTTGTCTCCTTGAACTGCCTCGACATAATTTTACATGTCTATCGTTTTATCATGATAAAAGAAATAAATAAAAAACGTGATAAAGTAAACATATTTTTTTGCATACCTAAAGTAAAATATGAAGACAGTATTAAACTGTACGACGGGTATGTAGAACGAAATACAACACAATAACCTAGCCTGATATTCCTCTGATATTCCTCTTTATAACAAGTTGACCGTCACAATGTTACGTTGAATTTGCATGCTAACCTATGCTACCTAAACGGCTTTGATTTGCACACGATTATGCAATTCTAGTTTATCAATCTTTTACCTTGATTGGAACTCATTATATACTCTTATGCTTGATTCTAGTCCAAACCAATATTTGTGTATTAAAATGAGAGGCACTGAAATGTTGAATCGGATCCCAGTCCCATAAATTATCCATATACATGTATTACAGGGTCTATATAGACCTGAGCATCTATAAATATAATACACAAGTACATATGAATTGTTTACCATGAAACAAATAGAGATCTTAGCTCTCCTTATAGTCGGTTCTATCGTAAAACTTTCAAAAACAAATGTTCTTCAATTGCCGAACAACATGTTCATAGTTTTTCATTTTAATAATGGCATATTATGATGGAATAATTTATGTATACGAGGATTCCGACTGTTAGTGTTCCACTTTTCGTGGCTTAAGGCTAATTTCATTTATGTTATTAGAATGCTAAGCAAAGGCAGGTCTAATATAAATCGATCGAAAACTTATTCTAAAGAAATAAAATATTCATCATAAAAGTGAAATGAAATTATTGATCTGTCACTGCTTAGGACAACAGGACCTTAAGTTGGCCCACCCCCACTTTTTGTTCATATATATTTAAATTAAATGTTAAGCTTAATAAACATTTCACTTAAACAGTGCTTAACTATATACTTGTACGTGAAAAACGACACATTCATGATGTTTTATAATTACAGTGTTCAGGGTCATAGAGCCCGGAAACTCGCATCTATCTAAAAATAAATGCTAATAAAATTTAAAGGTGGCCATTTTGGTGACTGCATTTTGAAACGGAGTTTTATGGAACCATTAACCACCGGCCACCGCATAAGTCGCACAATTAATTGTTTTGTTTATGTATAAGCTTTGCCTATTTCTTGAACATATCCGATTAAATATGCACCTTTTATGATTTATCAATGCTGCCTGTGTACAAACTAATATAAAATGACTTTCCGATAGTTTTCTTCTCTCTCCCTTGTGTATGATCCTACTTTAGTTTTGTCTTTTGGTCACGGACCTTCAACCACTTCAACTGACTTGATTGCAATTTCATCTGCTGTCAGCGAACTCATCGAGCCCTCCTCACACTTTCTCTATGTTTTAACTCAACAATGAACGAAAAAGTCAGTTCTAATATGATTGATTTGCTATATAGGCCTACGGCTAAGAAATACACAAACCACCTTTTTTGTTGCGAATGGCAATAAACCTTGTCCGTTAGATGACTATGTTTTGGGTTTGGGCCTTAATGGCTTTCTATCTGCTATGACATTTTACTTCATTCAATATTAAATTGGTTTCTTGTAGATAGGCTAAACTCACTCTTACGTAGTACATAAATGTATTTAGCGAAGTTTGCTAAATTTTGTTTTTCCTTAACCCTATGCAGTCATTCTCAGCTGCTTATGATGCCGATCGCTACAAGATATATAATGAAAGCCATGGTATAGTCAATCATTATTTCTTCTTCGGATTGCTTCGGATTTTGTCGTGCAATCGGCAACGGTAACACTATGTTGTTTCATATGCTGGTCTGGACTTTCTATCACAGAATATTTTATTATTTCGAATATTCAGAAAAAAAATCGTTCTATTTGATTGAGGTGTCTTTTCGTCCGGTTTATGTTCATGCAAATGAGTATTCATTGTACTGGTATCGAGAAGCATTTATCCTTCACACTTAAGAGCGAGATGGTTAGAAATCGGGGTATTTTCCTTCAAGACGTTTACAACAAAGTAGACTTTTTTATATGGATGTTTGGTTAAGTTCTTTTCCAAAGCAATAACAAGATTATTTGATGACTTGTGAGTGCTTCCTGTTGAACATATGAGGTATGTTGAAGGATTTAGAATGTTTGAAAATGTCAACATGTTCAAACTTGAAATTAAATCAATATAAGGAAATGAAAATACAAACATGCGTTCAGTCATAAATGAAATTTAGATTATTTTGATATGATAGCGTTCACAATGTTCCTAGGTTCAAATTTAATCAAATTATACAATAATAACAGTTTAGTTTCCTCGTGTTTTTACAAGTGTATCAATGGGTTGATGGACAAGCGTCTTTGATGGAGACTAGAAAATATATGACATTAGTTCAAAATGTTGGTCGGTTCAAAGTTTAACAATGTATACGATGATAACAATGTAGTATTCTTATGTTTTTTTTACAAGGCTTTGATTGATACTTTCCAAATATGTGATATGGGTTAAAATGCTCTATGGTTCAAAATTAGATTTGCTACTGGTTGCCATCATTATTTTCATTTATGTAATTTTCAAAAAGAAACAAATAAAAAAACATTTTACTGCTAAGAAGCATTAGAATAAATATTGAACCTTTGTACATTTTGAACGTCATATCTTTCAAACGTTCAAAGAAACGTTACCAATGGGCAAACAATTATTGGTACATGTACCGGAATGGATATTTCAACTTGAACATTTAGAGCGGTTTAAATATTTTCCCAAATAGGGCATGAATGGAACATACATTGGACTTTTTCCCTAGTTGTTGAGTTAACCCGTGCCTTTTGAATCATCTCCTGGCCCTTCCTAGGAATATATTAGCTGTCTATCTATTATTATAAATTGCTTCTGGGGCTTCTCATCGTGTACTAAGTGCCTCTCTACTCATGTGTATAGGCTCTGGCACTAAAACACACATTGGGTCATACTGAGACTACATGCCGAGAATTCGTTGGCCAATAAAATAACAGCTTATACATATATATAAATTGTTCATTGATTTATCATGCAATATGGGTTGTGCTTGGTTTGATCCATACGGTCAAAAAGTTATGTTAACATCGTTTAGTGCCAGGGCCTTCTATGAACTGGACCGTGTTTAGAAGGATTGGGGTTTCTGAAGGGGGTATTTGTTCCCTTGATTGTCGTGGATTCTTTGATGGTATGTTCACAATTATTCTAGAGGCTGTTATGATATCTAACTTTTTCCCTTTTATGTAAATAAATCCCATACTTGGCTTGAGTATTTTGGAATTATACAGACAAGAGCGTTGTATTCTTGTGTTTTGGCAAGTGTATGAGAGAGTTTGGGCAACTTAGGGAATTCCGCTTGAATGACGTTACAATGACGTAAACAAACCAGTAACAAGCAATGTGATTGGTTATATTTGGGAAATTCAGGCTACTAGCGCAACAAATTTTATATTTGCACAAACTCACTATTATTAGTTTTGATGTTTTGATAAAAACCTGTAAACCTATATACTTAGATGGACTTTTACGTAAGTATCTTCGATGCAATTTTAAACTAATATGTTGTAACAAAAGATGCATAGTGAAGTATAAACATTTTTTGGCTCAATACTGAACTCAAATGATGCACAAATTTTTATTTTCATTTAAATAACTTTTTGCAATTTTTTTGGACACCATTTTTCATAAAACAAAAACGAGCGTTTCCTTGTCTAGAAAAACGGGTAATGGCAGTCGCTCTATATCTCAAGTATAAACCGGAAATAACGTTGTTGATTTTAAAAAATACTTTAAAAATGCATATTTCGTGCATCCTATGCATTCTTACTGTTATAATATTGCATATTTTATATTGTAATGCTGAATGGAATACAAAAGACTATTTGAGGCGAGACCATTCTCTCGTAAAACCTTATAGTGGTGAGTTGCAAGTTCGTGTTCTGCATTTTTTTTGTAGGCTCAAGCAGAAAAAGTGGTGTGGGGCTTAGCTATAAACCGGGTTCATATTCATTTCAAATGAATGTGTTTCCGACCTTCATTGTAACTTGTTTCTGCTCATAATATAATAAAGAAGCAACGACATACCGTATTCTCTCTATAAATCGCACATGTGCGCTTATTTTTTAAAAATCTGCGTTTTCAGGTGTCTCTAATAATCGCACATGTGCGATTATTAGAGAGAAAAGAAACCCATATAAAATGCCCGATTTATATCATACATCCCTTCATTAAATGTTTCAAAAGCTGAAATAAGTCATCATAATGCCCAGGAAAATCGTCGTTTGTTACTTTCTTCTCGAATTTCCTATCCTGATTTTTACCAAAATTTATTGAGTTTTAAGCTACCGGAAGTTAGGGGTGTGCGTTTATTAGAGATAAAATTTGTAATTTTCGCTAGGGGTGTGCGATTATTGGAGAGAGTGCGATTATTAGAGAGAATACGGGTACGTTGTTTATTGTTTTCTTAATGTTTTCTCAGATGTGTACACATTTCCCAAATTACAGCGAGTGCATTTATGGCGCATACACATGTTGTTTGTATGTATTAGAGTTTACCTTCTTAAATAAAATGTTAACACTGTAGCGTCTTATTGTGTACCAACTTGGTCAGTCCCCGATTTTCCGTGACCGTAAGTTACATTATAGACCGTATCACTATTAAAGCGCCTGCGCATTGAACGTTCCGATGTTTTACTTCCGTTTCCAATGTAAACAGATACTTCCTTGTTTTTAAAATCACTTTATTTGATATAAGTAATTATATTTTGCATTTACAATGATTATCTTTGTTATTTTAAGATATTAAACCATAGGTATGTGGTGAGTTATTAAGTTGACGATCCCTAGTTATGTTTTAATTCGACGTTCAAAAAATTTTTTGGTCCAAAAAGTTAAATCACGGAACGATTATAATTAACCTTTTAATGGCATTGTTAGACTTTGCTTAACTATTCAAAAGTAGGAAACTAATAAACAAATACATGCTTAATTACGTTCTATTAATTTTGATAATTATTTTTCATTAAATACACTGCATTTCGGTCGTTTTCTATTGCTATCATTTCTTTGTAAATAAAATCTATCACGTGCTAAATTTCTTAAGGCACCTGCTAACACTGTGCGTTGTGGATTGAAACATGGCGGATTTTCAAAAGAAATTCCATGAAATAAAAATGTTTATATCTTACAAAAGAAGAATTGATCACAATAGACATGATGTGAACATTGTACAATAAATTTTTATCTTATTTATTGCGCCGTGTATTTTTGATGACAAATAGCGATAAACATATTATCGTACGAATTATCCTGAAAATTGATGGCTCCCGATTCGATGTTTATGACTGTAAAGAAAGGCTTATTACCACTTTGTTCGGAGTTGTCAACTCAAACACTTATTATAGTTTTAAAAATTGATATCTTATATTTATCCCCCGTGAAAACGAGGGGATATAGGGTTGAGCTTGTCCGTCTGTCCGTCCGTCCGTCTGTCTGTCTGTCTGTCCCGCTTGATATAGGGTACTTTGTCCACGCGAGTTTGGGATGAAGGAGTTGAGCTAGAGCTTTCAAATTTTATACACGCATAAACCAAGGTCTGAAGTCGTGCCTCGTCAAGGTTTTATCTCGATCGGTTGGAAATTGTCGATTCTAGAGCACTTTAAAAATTGTCGATTTTAAACTTTTTTTCAGATGCGAAGCACTTTGTGCAGGCGAGTTTGGTATGAAGCAATTGAGCTAGAGATTTCAAATTTTATACACGTATAAACCAATGTCTGTAGTCGTGCCTTGTCAAGGTTTTATCTGGATCGGTTGAAAATTGTCGATTCTGGAACACTTAACAAATTGTCGATTTTAACATTTTCACCCGATGTTAAGTACTTTGTGCAGGCGAGTTTGGTCTGAAGGAATTGAGCGAGAGATTTTTAATTTAATACACATATAAACCAAGGTCTGAAGTCGTGCCTCGTCATGGTGTCATCTCGATCGGTTGAAAATTGTCGATTTTGGAGCACTTTAAAAAGTGACTGGTCTCATCAGTTCAAGAGATGTCTTCAGAAAAAGTGAGTGATTATGCAAAATGTTACTCTGTTTTTCCTTCATTGCAAGATCTTGTTTATTTGCAAAATAGTTCGTCATTTCCAAAGTTAATTTTAGTAAAAACTGACCATCCTGCAAATACGCATTGTTGAAGTTCACGGGGGATCCAAGGTCACTGACCTTCTAGTTAATTTTATTTATCAGGAAAGCACAAACATTTCTGGAACTTTATGATATTAGACTTTTAAAACGAGGAAATTACATTTACTGAACATGTGACCGGAAGAAACTCATAGGAACGTCCAGTGCGCAGGCGTTTTAATAGGAAAACGGAGTATTAGTGATTTATTGACTCGTGGAACTGCCGAACAGGAAGATAAATGTATCAACATTCTTGTAGAGAAAGCACACAGAAACTGAAACACGGTTGTGTGAAAGCTTATTGTTCTGTTGTAGATGGGCGGTGGGATGTGGTCGGTAGCACCCTGCTTAGCAACAACTACGTACGTTTAACACCTGATCACCAAAGCCGTCGCGGTGGCTTATGGAACAGCATAGTGAGTATGCATTTGATCAAACCATGTATAATATGTTGGATTATTTAAGTATATGAATCCTTTTAGTTGCTTAAGTGGCATTCCAGAAGACGCTTCCGCGAATGTCGATTTCATTGTTATCCTTATAAATATTCTTAAAGTCTTGAGATATGATTTCTTATAGCTTGATTATAAATTAAGTTGTACCCCTGTTTACATTTAGCGATGACACTATTTGTTTTTCAACACATTCACCTTTTTAATACATAATATGTATGTTTTCATTTCATTACACCATTTCAAGCTTTCTCAGGATTTTAAATATGTCATTATCATTATGACATATAAATTTATATCGTGAATTGTCATTTTATTACTTTGATATGTTGTAGCCTAATCGCGTACGAGACTGGGAGCTGCATGTGCACTTCAAGGTGCACGGAAAGGGTCGTGACCTATTCGGCGACGGGTTCGCCATTTGGTACGCTCGGGACCGATTGCAATTAGGTAAGGGGGAGAAAGGGATTAGTCATTTTATGTATTTTAAGCGGGTTACAACATAAATACGTGCGTCTCTCACATGTTTTCTCGTTTAATAGATCTATATTAAGCACAATTATATATTTTTTGCTTCTTTGATGGATACAAATTAAGGTATGAATTATGAGTATAGTGTTTCAAACATTATTAAATTTCATGTCCACTGTCATGAACTATGCATGTTTAATGACATTTCTTAGTAATAGTATATTTCTCGTTCCTTTTATTTCGTTTGAAAAATAGTTTTTGAGATAATGCTTAGTCTTAAACTTCTCTAAGATAAATAACTAGATAATGTTGGCAAATTCAGGTGCTGTGTTTGGCAGCAAAGATAACTTCCACGGTCTTGCCATCTTCATGGATACTTATAGCAACCACAACGGGCCCCACAACGTTAGTACGACTTCATGGTTTAATATGTTAAAAACAAGTTAGTTGAAGTAAAAGAAAATGAAAGGGATAGTTGAAGGTTGGGTTCGATGGGCATGGAGTGTTAATATAAAAATGTCTCTAAAACACGTTGTTCTCTTACACAATCACCAGTAATATAATTCTCGCACCATAGCACTGAGTTTCAAATATTTGCATTATATGAATTATTATGTTAAGCACACATAATATTATAAACTTCATAAAAAATAATCCTATTTCAAATTCTTAAAAATAGTGTCAGGAAAAAAAATCCGTAAAGGACAAAGAAACACGGTTAGAGCATGTTTCTTTATGCCAATCAAAGGCAAAATGTTTCTTTATGATCATCATGTGAATGCTTTTGTTTTGCAGCATGGTCATCCGTACATTTCGGCCATGGTGAACAACGGGTCGATGTCGTACGACCACGATCGAGACGGCACGCATACAGAATTAGCCGGCTGTGAATCCAATTTCCGCGCCGCTAAACACGAGACCTATGTGGCCATTCGCTACGAGAAAAATAGACTTACCGTATGTTAAGTTTTATTTTGATTATAGGATTCGGTATTGTCAAAGGGTGTGCTGTATTCGATTAGGAGGTAACATGTTTAGAAAATTCGTCTGTTTTGTCTGAGCCAAATGGAATTTTTCAATGGGCAATACAGTTTTATATGTTAAATTTTGACTGTCGCATAATTAATTGATATTTGAGTGTTAGCCATTAACTGGAATAATTGTCTTTAAAATCCCTCGAAATATATATATCTAATTTAATCCAAGTCCAAAAGTTGAACAAAAAAGTCACTTGATGTTATAAACAAATTTATTCTGTCTTTTGAAATTGGCCCATCAATACGCTCTTCTTTCCTTTAATCAGGTGTCGACGGATATCGAAGGCAAGAACGCGTGGAAGCAATGTTTCACCGTGGACGGCGTTCGTCTTCCGACCGGATACTACTTCGGCGCATCGGCAGCCACAGGCCAACTCGCCGGTATAAACATATAATCTTATTTACTCTTGAAATAAAATAAATTCAATCAATAGCTACAAACAAACTAACTACAAAATATCATATAATTATATTTCCTCTAACTTATCATTTGATAAACAGTTTACTCGCCGGTATAAATAGAATCAGTTGACATGTCCTTTGTTATTATGTACGAAATGGTTTATGAATGTGGTTTTCCAGGTAATTATATTTCTTGTGTACACTTTTTGAAATACGTTTGTTCAAAACATATCCAAATATTTAATCCAAAAATGAATGGATGTAACACCTCCGATTCGGACAAAAAGAATCTTAGCAAGAACCATGTCCCGTTGAAAACTGTGTGAAATGTGTCTAAAAGTATACTATTTATTCTAGATAACCACGATATTATTTCAATGAAGCTCTACGACATAAACATCGATCCACAAAAGGTAAGATTTTAGAATTCATGCAACATAGTGAACATAATTTAAATTCAATCTTAGGTCTCAAAGACTACGTTTTACTTAATTTTGAACTGAATGTTATTGTTTGGATGGTTGACAGATTCGATCATATTAATAATTATACAAAAAGGCTAATTGACACAACTTTTATTTAACTTGATTTTTAATATAATCTTATGATTTTAACTCGCGTGCTAGCAAACAAGCAGAAGCATTCTCCTCGAATAATCGAAATCTACGTACGTCATACATGTATCGTGTTTGGCATACACTATGAGTCATCAATAATTCACTGCATTCTCCTTACATTAATATATTGATTATTCCCCGTGAAAACGAGGGGATATAGGGTTGAGCTTGTCCGTCCGTCTGTCAGTCCCACTAAATATAGGGTATTTTGAGCACGCTACTTTTTTTATGAAGGAGCGAGCTTGATTTTTTAAATTTTATACACGCATTAACCAAGGCCTGTTGTCGTGCCTCGTCAAGGTTTCATTTCGATCGGTTGAATATTGTCGATTCTGGAGCACTTACAAAAATGGTTGATTTTGACATTTTTTCCCGATGTTAAGCACTTTCTGCACGCAAGTTAAGTATGAAGAAATTGAGCTAGGTCTTTTAGATTTTAATACCGCATAAACCAAGGTCTGAAGTCATGCATCGTCAAGGTTTCATCTCGATCGGTTGAATATTGTCGGTTCTGGAGCACTTTGAAAAATGGCGAAAATTCAGTTGAGAAAATGTGGGTTATTATATAAGATATTATCATTAAAGTATGTATGTATGAGGAAGACAGTCAATATTTGCCCTCTCCTTGCTATCTGCCAAACAAGAATTCAATCTCAACATAGTTTCATGTCGATTCATCAATCGCCGGTCATTCGGTCATTGTCCGGCTAAAAATTGAAATGACCGGCAGAAATTTGAAATCTACCGGTCATAATGTCCGGCACATTTTTCCAAAATATTATTTTATTTATTTTTGTCATTATATCATGTTTTTCTAAATAATTACTGTATCAGTAATGAAACCCTAGAATTGTCCCTGCATACTTTTTTATTTGTATGGCATATGAATGATCGGCAGAAATTCTAAATGACCGGCAGATAATCAGGTTCAGCCGGTCATTTGACTGGCAGATTTTTCGAAGATTTGCCCATCACTGTGATGAAACAAGCTGTGAATGAATAAAGCTAGAGCTCAAGAAGCCACATATTGAAGTTATGTCTCGTCAAGGTTTCATGTCGATCAACCACAAGTTGACAAAATGGCATCCCATATTAAAGGAATCAAACTTGGACTTATATTTGATATACAAAACATATATTGAAGCTGTGCTTGGTCAAGGTTTCATGTCGATCAACCACAAATTGTGAAAATGGCGTCACTTTTTGAAGAAATCTTGCTGGGTCTGTCATGTTCTATAAACATAACAACAACACATTGCAGTTTTACCTCGTCAGGGTTTCATGCCGATCACCCTAACAATTTCGAAAAGGCAGCACTTATTGAAAAAATCAAACTAGAGCTCGTCGAGTTTGATAGACAAAACAAATGGTCGAAATAACTGCAGTCTGAGCATAGGGCATAAATAATGATTGCCCATATACTGTTATGACAACGTTGTGAAAAAGCTTGTGAGAAATACGTTGTGTGAAAGACGTTGTGAGAAAGACGTTGTGAGAAAATCTTGTTAAGAAAGACTATTGAAAAATGCATTGTAAATCTAGCGTTGTGAGAATATCGTTTTAAGAAAGACGTTTTGAGAGCGACATTGTGATAAAGACGTTGTGAGAAAGACGTTAACAGAATGAAGTTGTGAGAAAGACGTTGTAAGGAACAGTTTATGAGAAACACGTTGTGAAAAAAATAAAACAAACATCACCTTCGATTTTTAATTTGTTATTGTAGAAGTTGTTTTATTTTCAAATTATGAATACTGTATTCTTAGGTTTCACTCACCATCCTGCATTGCAGCATTATTGAAGTCCACGGGGGATCCAAGGTCACTGACCTTCTAGTTATATGATAAGGACAATATAACACTTTTTTTTTAGGAGGAAGAGGAGGAAAATCTCGACAATATTGTGCCCTCGGCAGATATTTTTGCACCTCCAAGAGGTAAGGTTATTATTTCAAATTGTTTACGGGTTGGTTGTCAAAATAAATAGTCTGATGTTGTCGAAAATTCCACCCCTTTTCATATCCATGATATTATTCACATGAATCACATGAAGGGCACCAAGGACCTCAGTAGTGACTATTTTAGTTCTGCATAAAATAGTATTGCATATTGCGAAAAACTAAGAATCACAGAAAAAACTAAGAATCATAATTGTATGTTCAAATCCTTACCAAAACCCCTTTAATATACATTTCACAGACCATGTCGAGGACCCTAAGGGTGGCTTCATGTCTGGTCGAATGAGTGGATGGAAGTTGTTTGCAATCATCATTGTGGCCATCATCGGCCTGGGTGTGTGCGGCATGGTGGCTGTGGTTGTCATTGGAAACCGACAGGACGCGCAACGAAAACGATTCTATTAAGTGGACGCAAAATGAGGGGGGCGGTGATAAGAAGGGGGAATGGGTGGTTTTTTGCTTGGTTTGGTGACGGAAATTGGGCTTGGGTTGAGGGG
>LQRL01152715.1:0-10388 GCA_001703475.1 Hydroides elegans
GTGCTCCAGAATCGACAATTTTCAACCGATCGAGATAAAACCTTGACGAGGCACGACTTCAGACCTTGGTTTATGCGTGTATAAAATTTGAACGGTCTAGTTCAATTGCTTCAGACCAAACTCGCCTGCACAAAGTGCTTTGCATCTGAAAAAAGTTTAAAATCGACAATTTTTAAAGTGCTCCAGAATCGACAATTTTCAACCGATCGAGATAAAACCTTGACGAGGCACGACTTCAGACCTTGGTTTATACGTGTATAAAATTTGAAAGCTCTACCTCAACTCCTTCATACCAAACTCGCGCAAACAAAGTACCCTATATCAAGCGGAACAGACAGACGGACGGACGGACGGACGGACAGACAGACGGACGGACAGACGGACAGACGGACAAGCTCAACCCTATATCCCCTCGTTTTCACGGACTCGATACGTACCCAATTTATAGGACGAGAAAATATCGCACCCATGGTAGGGGAGTGATTTTTTTTTCATGAAACTTCCATTTGTTACCTGCAATCAAATAGTCAATCAAATATATATGCCTATTACTGATCCGGTAACGTTCATTTTCAATGTTTTTGCTTGAAATCGACCATAAAATGAGTATGTGGATATTATGTACGTATATAGAATATAAATGGGTCTCGAAAAGTCATACACGTCATTGCAAAAGGTAACACATAAAGCCAGGCGCGGATCCCGTAGATATTGAACCTTGGGGCGCAACAGTATAAATTATCAGACTGAACCGGGGTGCGCATTTTTTTTTTTGCCTTACATATAAGGGCAAACAGGGGGGGGGCGTGCGCCGGGTGCGCCCCCTCTAAATCCGCGCCTGAAAGCAGACATCTTAATGAATAGGTACATTGAATGAGTTGAATTATCGTCTCGTTGGAATAGATTTTAACCTATAGTCGTAAATCGTTCCCTGTATCCGGAAAATCTAAGCCCGAAATGCATTGTGGAATTCCCTTCAGAGTATATCACTTATCAGATTGTAAAACTGATTTGATTTACAAGGTAAGCGATAAGGAAAGTGACACTGATCTTGATATTTTAGGTGTAACGTCTCGCGACATTACTTCCCCGCGCACTAGCCAAGAAACTTAAGGACAATTGATATGAAAATGGAACAAATGTAAACCTTAAATTTCCTTTTGTCATTATGTTTATCGATGCACTGTAGGAATTCAAGTACATGAATGAAGTTTAATTGTACAAGGAAGTATTTGTGAAACACGAACAGGCCCCAACCGCCCCCCGAACTCGAAACGGCATGTTTTTTTTTGTAGATTTTAAATATATTTTCTATGAAACCGCTATTTTTGGCAAATTTGACAACTTCCGGACGATTGTTTTTGACCGAAATGGCCAAAAAGGCACATTTACGGATTAATACCTTTCATTAGGGCCTACAACCAAGTTTCAATGACCTTCCGTTCAAAAGTTCTAGCCCGTACAAGCTCATGTCTTGAAAAAACCGCTATTTTTGGTTATTTTGGCCAATTTGACAACTGCTGGTCGGGTGTTTTTTACCAGAATGGTCAAAAGGCACATCTACGGACCAAGACCTTTCATTTGAGCATATAACCAAGTCTTTATGACCTTCCGTTCAAAAGTTCTAGCCCGTACAGGAAAAGTGTTACGGACAGACGGACACCCTAAACCTATAGGTCCCCAACCTTTTGGGTTGAAAAGGGTTGGGGCCTAAAAATATGAACGTTGATGTTTATTCCATTTCCATATCCAAAGTTATATATAGCTGCCCTTGTTTCCAAATGCGGGGTCAGATTCGAAGTTTGTCGAAATACAATGCGAAACAGGCCTAACTCCTAATTAATTTGATGTGCCATCTCAAACAATTTAAAGATTTTTCTGCATAGTTATAATTGAATTGATCTAGCATAGTCTAACTAAACGACACCTTGTGTAATTAGAAAACAACGTACATTTATTAAAAACGTCAAACTTCTACAGGAAGTAAACAGATGAAACCCGAATTATGACCATTTCTGGTAAAAATAGGATAACATTATATATTGACGGACATGGTCCTGGGGGCATGAATCGGAAAACAAACACAAAGTTGTAGGAAAGGAATATACCCTCGGTACTCGAGCCTTTTGTATATTGGAATTTTTCAGTAGCGCTCACGATCCATTATTTCAAAAATGTTCAATTTAAGCTTCAATGTTGGAAATTTATATATAAGCATCAGATTTCTTTGTGTGAAAGCATTTATGAGAGAGGACGGTTAGGGTGCTACTAATTTATATTCACACCTTTCAGTACAACCATTTGGTCAGAACAGCAGACTCATTATATGATTATGTAATCACTATATGAAAATCAATTCTAACATGAAGAGCACCTTAAGAGCTGTTTCCCAAAAAAAAGGTGTTCCCAACAAAATTCCAGCTGGCTTAGAAATGTGAGAAAATAGCTTGGATATTTGAGCAGTTTGAGGAACATTTTTTTTTAGATAAATTCTTAATTTTGGTATTGAGAAGTAGTGGGAATAATTGTTTCAAAATTGAGTATGTAGGGGAAAATGACATTAACCATCTTTAATTAGTTTAAGTTCATTGCATCTAGTGTATATGTGTTTGTATTATTTTATTAGCAACTTATTCGCATATGTCTATCCTATTGTTTAAGGCATTTGATATTGTGGTTTTTATGTTTTGCCAATGGTGCCAAAAGAATTGTGCCCAAATCAGTTCATCACATGGAAGCCTTCTGATTGGTTGATTTTTAAATGTTTGCCGTTTCGGCGTTTATAGGGGTATGTTGAAGATAAAGGTATCATTGCTTTCTATGAACACATTGTTAAACGATCCTATCGTTATTTATTAATTTCGAGTTGTGTAACAGTGTTTTAAAGTAGGTTCGAATATTGCGGAATGTTCCGAATAATGTCGGAATGTCGGTTCCGTATTTAGTTATCTAAAGTTGCTCTTTGTAAGAAAAGGCTTTATTATGGTACTTTGTGGTATTTATATTTATAGTAATTGCATTTGGTTCTATTTTAAGTTCTTAAAAGTAGTTTAATAGCAGTGCGTTTATTGAATTTCTAGAAGCTTATTCATCGGCACTAAATATTTTTGGGCACCATCACGTGGCCTAGGATTCTACTTGGGCACCATCCGAAAAGTATAAATAGCGGTCAGAATTAGCTTTGATTTCAGTTGTGCTGTAGATGTCGAAGAGTTTAGACACAATTATTATTGTCGGATATTTAAATAAGGTCAAAGTTTTCCACGTTGCTGTTGGATGGGAATATGTTTGAAACATCAAAGGATTACTTAAAAAGTGAATATTGTGAAATGATGTTACAGCATTAAAACAGAAATTATCAAAGCATCAGTGGGCTTTTCCTTTAAGTTTACGGCAAATATCACAACGATCCGACCAAGGCCATTACATAATAAAATTGCTTGAAATTTCAATTATAACTGTTATTTTCAATATAGTATAGGCAAATTAGTTACATTAAAGAAGGGCACCCCAAGACACATTTTTCAAAAAAGTTGTTAAATAACATTAATACAACTTTACAAAACACGAATAACAACACAATACTCCTTTTTAAATATTAACATTTTGCAAAAAGGTGTTCCTTTTTTTTCTAAGCCAGCTGAGATGTTCCTCTTTGTCTAGCCAGCTTGGAGCAGAAAGGGAACAACCACAAGACACTTGTTAAATCTAGCTGTAAATATATATCAATTAATAAGCCATAATAGTGCTATTCAAATAGTTTTTTTTAACAATTAAGTCGATGAAACTTTTCATTTTGCAAGTATAATAGAAGCATTGTGTGTTGTCGTGTTTTTGTTTTGTAATGTCCATGTTTTCTTGTCTGTATGAATGTAAATGTACGTTATATATATGAAAAATACCAAAAATACAATAAAAACAAAAAAACAAAAAAAAAGAAAGGGAACACCTATAGCAACAATCAAACTGCATATTATAACTTAATCACATATTATTAATAACACATAACAGATTATAAGTCAATTGCAAGCAATCAATTTGCAATGAAGTATTCTCATTACTTATCACAAAATAGAAAATATCAAAAAAGGGTGTTCCTCAAATAGCTAAAATCTCCAAGCTAGAAAGAATTTCCTCAAAATCTCCAAGCCAGCTGGGATTCGCTAGGGAACACCTTTTGAGAGGAACAGCTCGTGAGGTACTCTTCATTAAACATTTCAATTTTCGAGAAATGTTCTATCAAAGCTGTATAGAAAATATGTATAGTTCGAAAATAATTATTTTGTTGTTTTTTGTAATTGTGAAATGGTTTTAATGTGATGTTAGTAATTTTAAAGAAAATATGTCGTTGGGTGCCCTTCTGACATGCACATCAATAGTTAGGTAACGGGAATTTGCCCCAAATCTTTTGTGAGCATTTAAGTGACCATATCGCTCGTCTTTGGGAGTAATTAAAGAGATGTCAAAGGAGGGGCTATTTTCCCACCGTCTCGGTCTCGACACCGCAGGATGTATATTTGACGACGACAGGATGGGTTAGTTTGATTCCCTAATTTAGTAGATTTTATATATTATTATTCTATGAAACTTATATAATAAGAAATTGAAAGGTCTGGACTAACCCATAATAATCCGATAGTTATAATATCTTTTAAAACGCCTCAGTTATCCCGATTTAGAAAACGCTATATTTTAGTAAAATTGCATATGAATACATATCGCATAAAAGTAGGAGCTATGTGCTTGGTCTAATGTTATACAATTACAACTGCTTAAAATGGCCAATTAAGGATGTTTAAGTCTCTTCAGATTTAGATACAGCAAAATAAAATTGCCTGTAGCTAAACATAAGATAGATATCATGTATTATTCTGTATGTAACCTTTGTGATAGTGGTGAGATTTGAGACTAGTTTCATGCGTTGTTCGATTGCAGTTTTTTACTCAGAAATTCCAATAGTCACATTTACTTTAGGATTTAGAACACTAATGCAACTGGATCCTTCCCTTCATAAAAACTAATGTTGTGTACATCAAAACATGATAGGAAAAGGTAAGGCAGACCGGCACGTAAAATGAAAGTAAGGTCAATAAGTCTCGTTTACAAGGAAATTGCGAGTTAATGCGATTTAATATATCACGGTTGTTGATTTATACTTAAATCGTCTGCTTTATTTTTGTAAACCCTCCACAAACCGATCTGATACAGCAGATCCTTAAGCTGATTATGCTGTTCCGTCCAAATTTATCCCCATGTTAAAAGCTAAGGAAATTTGTTGAAATCGCTTTATAGAACTATTTTTTGACCATGTTCAGAACTTTAAATGTTCCTGATATTTAAGAATAATACAAGAAAAGATTTGTTTTTGACAGTTACTCAAACTGTATTAGTTTCCATGGCATGACCAAATAGTTGTGCTATTGTGTTAAAGTTATTCATATTATTTTTAGGCATAACTTCCAACTAAAAATGAAACAATTCTTAATATAATATTTTTACGTAAAGAACAATGACTTAATTAATATACACTTTGAACGCGCGAGTGTTTTATTCGAATATATCGTATATGCTTCATATATATAAAAATAGCAATACAATTTGACAACAGGGATGACTAATAAAAATGACTATCAATCTATGAGATACGATATAACAACTTAACACATTTAGAGTCTGGATATAATGTATCCTTGACTTGATTCGATTATTAACTAAACTACATTTTGACTAGACCAGGTGGTGTTATGGGAGTTTCATAATCATACAAAAATTCTGCATACTTCAGCCATTCCTTTACATAATCAGCATCAAGTATTGTTAAACGACCTTTTTTTCTGTTGGGTTTCAGTTTTCATTCGACATAAAATCGTACTTACAGAGACGTTTTAAATATCGCATGCAATGAAAATGCTCGACTCCATTTTATTGCTTGTTTTCGAAAACTATTCTCTATCAATCTTAAATGCAGTATACTCTTTGAAATGTTAATAATAGATGGTAAAAAGTGACATTTTGTTTAGATCAATGTTATGTCTCAAATGGAGTGATATGTTATATGGTATCAGAAGATGTATTAACATATTCATATTATTTTTAAAACTTAGTATGCTATGTTTCTAAGTGTAGTCATATATATTTTAAGTTTGAAATTATATAAGGACCAAAGAATCTGGAACAAAGAAAGAAATAAAAAAACTAGAGAAATATGCTCGTAGAGCATGATAATCTGATTTCTTTTGACAATAAGGTAATCATTCTTTAAATGAAGAGCACTTCACGAGCTATTCCCCCAAAAAGATGTTCCCCACCAAATTCTAGTTAGCTTGGAGATTTGGAGAAAATCCGTTCCAGCTTGGGATTTTATTCAATTTGAGGAACACCATTTAGGATGTTTTATTATTTTTGTAATAATTAGCGAGATTTTTTTTCGAAATTGATCAAATTTACTTGCAATTTTCAAACTACATGTATTATATGCAATATATTACAGATAATTCAGCTATATTCAACATTTCTATTTTGTCAAAAGGTGTTCTTTTTGTGTTCAAAGCTGGCTAGAAAAAAAGAGAAACCACCCAGCTGGCTTAGAAATAATAAACATCTTTATGCAAAATGGTCAAGTTCAAAAGGCGTTATTTTGTTATTCGCAATTGTAATGTTGTTTAAAGGTCATTTAACAACTTTCTGAAAAATATGTCGTGGAGTGCCCTTCTTTAAATGCTTTATGTGAAAAGCTTAAAATTAAAACTGTAGTGCGGCAATGACCATTTTAATTATTTGGTCTAAACTAAAAACAACGTATTGGTAATTACCTGTTTTCATGTGATAAATTGATTGACTATAAGCAGGGCTCAAATTGAGTAAATATTACAGCAGTTTCTAGTTCTCTCAAATAGCCGTAGTTAGCGATTAATGTATTGCGTCATTGCTTTGTTTACTGCGTCAAGCTCTCTGATTGAGTGTCGCATTAGCTAATAGCATCATTATCCTCTCGCAGCCCCGCCCACTTTGTATTGGGGTGTGACACTGGGGTGATAGATCAGAGGGGTGATTGACAGTTGGAGCAACATGCGCCAAATTCATAGTCTGCCTTTACTTTCAAAACTAACAATATTTTCCCATTGTTCTATATGGCATTTCAAAAAAAATTCCGGTGAAGGGGTATTAAGAATACGGACCCGGTCTTCAGTGCTGGCAGAAATTTCAATCGGAAAAACAAATTTTTACACTAAAAACCTTTTTGAACATCATATATTTTAAAAACTATGTCACAAAACATATCAAAAACCGGCCGAGCATAAACGTTAAGATGTCTTTTATGCATAGATGCAATTTTGATGCTGTTTACTAGTCTCGAAGAATAAGTAATCCGTTCCACAAAATATTGTTTATTGCCGCCTGTAAAAACGACACGAAAATAATATATGATTTTGTTCGTAAACGACAAGAAATCAGATAAATATTAATACAAGAATGACCTATCTAGTAGTAAAACATATTGAAACAATTATATTAGCTCAAATATAATAATAATTAATATTAGAATTATAACAGTGATTTCACCTGCCTGTTTCTAAATTATTCACGGACACTTACAATAACTGATAATAAACTACATAATGGACACGCTGCGGTAACACTACATATGGACGTTATATAACAAATGCAATAGTGAAAAGATAAAATAAGAGCTTATAACCGTACTTTATGGCTCCTTTAAGATAGTACATGACTAGAATATTGCATAAGGACAACACTTATGAACACATATTTCAATAATTGACTACTAAAAACATATTATAATTTATATGCCCTTTTGAAAAGGAAAGTTTTGAGATCTTTTCGAAAAGCAGTGTAGTTCTCTTGCGTGCGAAGATTTCCAGGGAGGTAATTCCACAGACGAGGCGCTGCTATGGAAAATGACCTGTCCCCGTACATTTTTTTCCGTGATCTAGGTATGATAAAATTGAATTTGGATGATGATCAAAGAGATCTGCTAGATTTCTGCAGAACTATAAGGTCCTTGAGATAGTCAGGGGGCATGTCCATCAACAATCTGGAATGTCAGACATAGGATTTTGAACTCAATTCGAGACACCTCTGGAAGCCAAGGTAGAGATATGAGGACTGGTGTTATAAGATTGTATTTTCTTGATCCAGTAATTATACGAGCCGCGGTATTTTGCATATTTTGAAGTTTTTTTATGATATTTTAGGTAGTCCAAACAATAACGAGTTGCAATAGTCGAGTCTAGAGGATATAAGGCTATGAACCAGATTTTGCAAATGTCTTCGGTGATAAAACGGCGTATTGTTCTAATGCTGCTATCTACTATCTATCTCAGTGACCCTTTTCATGCTATTATCATACATCACATCTAGACATTTGGCATTATCAGTGGTTAGACAACATCAATGGCTATCCAATCTCCGTGTTTTGATACCGATGAGTATGTTTCGGAGGCAATATGATGAGAACTTTGGTCTTCGTTTCGTTCACTTTTAGCCAATTTTGGGACATCGAGGCTTGATGTCACTCATACACCGCTAGACTTTACACATTGCATTGTCGAAATCATCTGAATCATTGTCGAAATTGCTTGAGTCGTCGGCGCATTCATAAATTACGAGGTCGTGCTTTCGGGTATTGTCGTCGACGGGATGGGCATATATTTTGTATTCCTCAACAATAGCCCCTAGGGGAGCACCTAGGGGAGCACCAAATTCGAGTGGAAGTGGGTCCGAAGTACAACCGTTTACGACTGTCACCTGTGTTCTGCCTTTGTGATATTCCTCTATCCATCGAAGCGCAACGCTTTCGACACCTTACCGCGACCGTAGACGATCGAGTAGTTTGTCAAGGTCAATGGTGTCGAAGGCGGCCGACAGATCCAGAATGACGAGGACGCGCCCGCGTTTGTAGAATGTTATTGTGGATTTTCACAAGCGCGGTCTCCGTACCATGGTGCTTCCGGTATGACGACTGAAATTGTTCGTGTAATCCAATGGCAATCATGTAGTTGTCGAGGCGCTTAACCACATTTTGTTCTATTAGTTTGAATATAAAGGCGGTGTTCAAAACCGGTTTGAAAATCTTCATTACATTAGGGTCCCAGTTCGACTTCTTTAACGGGGGCCTGACTATAGCGGTTTTCAAAGCACTTGATAAGCAGCTACTGTTAAGGGAGCGATTGACAAAATCAGTCAAAATAGGTCAAAAACACAGGTAGGTATTTCTTAAGAAGAAGTGTTGGAATAGGGTGGAGCTCACACGAGGAGTTACTTGCATTTTTTGAAAACACCTTCCAACTCATTTTGAATACAGACCTCCAGGATGTCTAGGCAACCAGTGCATGTGTTATCCTGAAATGTAGAGTCTAGCTTGTTAGAGTCTAGGTTTTCCCGTATGTTCTTCACTTAATCGAAATAGTGGTCGAAAGTCTGATCGAGATCCTCGGCAGAGGTGTGGTCAGGTAAGCTATCCTGAAGTGACTTAGGAAGGATGATCACTGAAAATATTATTCTTTGGTAATTTCCACAGTCTTCGATTTGAGTTTGAAAATGGGTTGATTTAGCCTCCGCTATTATATCTACGAATTCGTTGCGCTTTGCAACGTATTCGGTACGATCACATTCGATTTGAGCGAGGATTGTTGATATTAAGACGAATCCTTTTCATGAGCCAATTTACGCAGTATTTTCAGTTTGGCTCTGAGTTTCGTTCGGCTTTCCGTTTTGATATTTTGGCTGATCGTATGCGGTCATTTAACCAGGGTTTCTTTGGTCGAATTGTGATTTTTGATGTTTTCATGGGTGCATGTTTGTCTAGAACCTGTTTTAGTGCATATGTATATCGGTTTATTGCGTTGGTTATCGTACCGCAGAATTTTGAGCTGAGGTCAGCATTCAACATGTCCTTTGTAAATACCTCAAGGTTTATGTCGATAGGTTATCTTACGAGTGTTAAAACTGGGCTTAGAAATTTTGAGAAATGCATTTATCAAACAATGATCCGATACGATTTCGTTCACTTCGACATTCGAGATAATGTCGTTTTCCGATTGATATAGTCAAATGTATGTCCTCGACTCTGGCTCATTTTGAGCCAGAGTCTCAAAAATCACAATTCGACCAAAGAAACCCTGGTTAAATGACCGCATACGATCAGCCAAAATATCAAAACGGAAAGCCGAACGACACTCAGAGCCAGAGGGGTATAGGGGGGCAGCAGTGGTAGTACCTTACGTTTGGTGGCTGGCATGCTTTTGCTTTATATGTGCTTATGAATAGTATTAACAACCTATGTACAGCATGATTACAGCATGATATATAGTAGAATGTAGATTAACACCTAGGAAGTAGAATATAGATGTCGATTGTGATATTCA
>LQRL01152722.1:17911-35146 GCA_001703475.1 Hydroides elegans
TATAGAGTCATTCTATTGCACAAATATCATTATTGGACATTGTTAATTAACACAAATTAATTGTATAAGGGATATACAATTAACAAATGCATATGTACTTTTAGGCTTATCTAAAACGTTGTTTGATTAAAGAAATATATTAAACAATTTAATTGTTAAATGCGCAGCTGATACTTGTATATTGATTTACATTAATTTAATGTAACTTTTAGCTTTTTGAATTTTGTTGAAATGCCGTTATTGAAAGTCATGCTGATCATATAATTACATAATTCTAATAATATTCACTGGGTATATATAGCACCAATGTGTAAAAAAAATCAATGAAATCGTTACATATCTAATAACCATTACTTCAACTAATCGACGAACAGCAATCAATATTTGATTGACATTGATAAGATCTTTAATTATTCTCCGCACAGTTAAACGGATCTATTGTTCTATCCAAATTGTTAATCATAATTTCTGAATCATAATGTATATTCACATTTAAGATACTTTACTATATGTTTTGTTATTAATACAAAATCATGTTACTTTCTATGTTCTTATGCATGGAAAGATTTCAATGTGGTGTTTTGTTTAGATAGTTTAGCCGTTATGACATATTATATAAGCATAACATAAGACTCGGTAACAGATTGAATATTTTGCAGTAGACCCCTATAACGGATGTATTTCGACAAAATGCAATATCACGTTTTGAAAAGCATATAAAGATGTCATCTTTATAAGTCATACCAAAGCAAGGCCTTTTATCTCCCATTCCTAACACATGTTTAATGAAATATGGAGGAAAGCAAACCTGACTCTATGAGCCAATTTATAACTCAAATTGTAAACTCAACAAAATATCACAAGAATGTTATACCGTGTTATTAAATATGGTAGAACGAATTCTTATAGTTTTTGTGTTTATATATTGAAGGCTAATAACTGCCTGGTATCATTGAAATAATTTATTGAAGAATGATGCCATAGAAGCCTGTTTCTAGTTTTGTGCATTGAGAGATATAGGCTGTAATTGTAACTTTTATAACAAGTCCATGATTTTACACATTTAGACACGAATCAATATGATTCACTTTCCATTGACCGTAAAAGGAAAGGACATACATTGTTAGTTATACACAATAAATGTATAAGGAAAATGTGTCTATTAATTGTAATAGACTATGATTGCATCAAAGCAATCTTTAAAACAGTATATAGATAGTATATAGTTTTTTAAGCATATACATAGTATTTCTTACAATAACGATCCATTCTAGAAAAAAGTAATCATTTATCAATAAGCAAATAACTAAGCACTGTCATATGAACAAAAACAGAGTCATTCATTATGGTATTGACTAAACAAAAATGGCGTATCTAAATGCGGAAATAACTGCCACACAGTCCATCTAATTAACATATAGCAGGAACACTATGCTCTCATACAAAGTGTTTAGGCAACATATTGCCGTTAAAAGCCTGTATATAACCATATTGCGCCGCAGTATTTTTGTCATGTGCTGCATTATTGATCGCCCGCATATAGGCGCCTACTTACTGCGCTATTATCTGATATAAACAAGGCCACCACGAAAAAAGGCTCTCCACCTCACCGCTTCAGTGTTGAACTAGTGTGCTTATGTAAATATGGCGCTGAGGCCTACATTAAATAATTGATTATAGACAGGCAATGCGGTGCGTTTGTTAATGTGAATATATATGCTGTGTTACTTGTTATGAGAGTTGAAAAGAGTGTAATTAAGTGTTATTCACAATTTTGTTATTTCCCTGCTGTTTCAAATGCTATTTTTTTTTACACAAAGGCCATTTTAATTAAACATACCGAACTAATGTGTTGCAAATAGCTGTAACTAATATCATGCGATGCATGTTATAGATAATGGCATGTTGATATATTTTGTCACACATAAAAACTACATTTAATATATATATATAGATATAGATACATTTTCATAATATTGATATATTTAATATTCATATTTGAAGGGTACTACACGACACATTTTTCAAAAAGAAGTTAAATCACCTTTAAGCAAAATTACGAAAACGAACATCAAAAAATAATCCTTTTTGAACATTTAAATTTAGCAATGCAGTGTTCATTTTTCCAAGCAAGGTTGCTGAGCTGTTCCTTCTTTTCTAGCCAGCTTGGAGCAGAAAAGGAACACCTTTTACAAATATAAAAAGTTGAAAATAACTTAATAACCTATCAAGAGCATCATATAATAGGTTATACGACTTGTGGTAGCAATTACAATCAATTTCCTTTTAATTATTCTTATTAATTATCATACAATAAAGAAAGGTGTTCAAAAAAGGTGTTCCTCAAATTGCAAAACCTCCAAGCTAAAAAGAGTTTGCTCAAAATCTCCAAGCCAGATGAGATTTACTGGGGAACACCTTCTGTGATGAATAGCTCACGAGGTACTCTTCATATTTATATAACCGATTTCACTGTAACATTTAAAATGGTAGAGTGTGCCAATAACATTTTATAAACCTTAACAAATTATTATACGAATATAAAGTATGTTTAATAGAAAATGCATAGGTCTATCTTAAATTGACTATTAAGTTAAACCAATCTACATTCTAAATAAATAAAGTTTGGAAATCAATAACAGAAATATTTGTTTAATTTATTTATGTATTTAGGTAAGCATACAATGCTCCATAATTTACCACAGGGCTCCAAATAAAAACAATCAACAGTTATTAAAGTCAACATTTAAAAGAAATATAACTTATTTTGCTGTAATGTTTATGAAGAACTATGCATTTACAAATCGCGCGAATCTGATCAACTTTGAATATGAAATTGAAATAAAAGCATGCCAAATCATAATTAGATCATAGATTATATATTTTCCCATAATATTTACATGATCTATCCGTGAATCCTATGGATGTATCATTTTTGTGCAAGTTAATTAGCTGCTAAGTGAACATGTGATATGAATATCAATTAAAATCATTTATTTGCAACATTAGAATATAAATTATACAAATATAACATTAAAAATACACACGAGATGATTTTAGTAAAGTTTATAAACAGCATATACGATGAGAAGAAAATGAGTTATCTATAATATCAGATATCATTCATCAACGTTAATTTGCATACATATGTGGCTCGATAATTTATCATCAATGTTTTTTAAGCATATTATATTAAATATTAAAGATACATTTATTCTATTTTATACTAAGAATTGTTATGTTCCATGGGCAATATATTTGCATAAACATCGTTTGTGCTGTAGCAATTATGATAAATTTGGGCGACATTTATGAAAACAGGATTAGAATAAAACATCGATGTGATGAAAATATGTATATGTTCTATTACTAATCCACAACACATACATTGGATGTCGCATTATTGTCTCAGCGTTCAATTGCAAACTTTTTGTGAATCGTATTGACACGGGATCGACAGAAATGGCATATCGACAAAGATATTAAATTATCAAAAATGGCCTATTTACATTTTTTCTATATCTTACGGTTTAACCACCATAAGTTTCATAAGATTTAACAACCACTAATATTTGATAAATAAACTACGTATAGATTGTTAGGATAGACAATACAACAATATTTTTTAAGCGTCACAATTTGTATAAAGCACATTTTGTTTTGCAAAAAAAAGCCATTTGTTGTGGTTACGTCCTATTTGAGGAACCATAATGCCAAATGGCTCATACAGAAGAGTGCTATTGAAAGTAAAGGGAAATAATAGAATGATGGAACCAGCCTATTTGTTAGTGAATAACGAGTGTAATTAAGTGTAGTCTGGAATTACGATGCAAAATGAGAAGAGAAGAGCAGAACATTGTGCCAGCAATAGAATAAAATATGATCACAATATACAATATCCTTATTATGGTTTATAGATATTGTTTTTTTATGCAAATTATTTCTAAATGATTAAGTTCATGATTTCAGATTTAAATATATATAGAATAAACACGTAATTTGATGTAATATTTCAAAACTATAAAAACATTATTCTAACTTTTTAATTCCCTGCCGTTGTTATGTTAGAATATTGATACACATTGAGATGTTCCTATTAAGCTATATTAATTTATGGATAAAATGTATATTCATCCCATTAGTCCTTATTACATTTAGCAGATAATCAATTTGTATTAACCGTTTACTAAGCCATCCACTTTCACATAAATCCGTCATAAAAACAGTCAGTCATCACTAATTTTGATTATGTATATTCTCAAGATTTAACTTATAACAATATGACATTATTATATGACATTATCGTTTACGGTATGAGATAAAATAGTTTTGGGGTTGAGCTTGATTATTTGATGTACATCCACAATGCATAGACACGCATGTAGTTTGTATTATACCGATGCCGATGTTGATTCATACATTATTTAACAACCCGATTGTTTTCCTTTTGCAAGGTATCCTTTAGAATATGTCTAGTGATATGCATATTTTTTTTCCTATTGTAAGTAAAAGACTTTGCCACGTATGTGTAACATGCAGCACAAACCAATTTATGCTCCAACGACTAAAACGTAAAATAATAAACGTTGCATTTTTGTTGATTGATATTTTGCGAACAGTTATAAAAGTCATCTTGGTATATTTTAAATTCATGTCTTTGAACAATATTATTTTCTACACATAATCTGGCATGAAGCGGAGTATTGATATACCTCTTTTTTATTTTTTTTGTCTTATTGATATACATCTTTTTTATTATGTCTATAGTACTGAGTTATAGTATGGGTAAAGCATAATGTCGTGACCTTTGAATTCATTATTCACAACAAACAAATGTGAACAATAAGTAATGATAATTTATCTTCATTTGTTTAAAGCCTGATAATACTAATATTTATTTTACAAAGTATCTTCTATTTATTTGAGAGAGATATAGGACCACACAGCACTCATACAATATTCATACTCATATATTTATAGAAATATATTTTGTAATTATCCTCGGCAATATTTGAGGAACATTTTGTTGGTTTTCATTCATTAAACGTATTCTAATAAAATGTTACAGGTACCCAAAGATTAAATTAGGAAGTATTAAATATCCTCACTTTAATTGTGGTTTCATAATCAACATCCTTATGAGAAATATATCAAGAATGCGCTGCGGACGATGAAAGGCAAGGAAACAAGGAAACAGGGTCTGATTATCTGCAGAAATATAGATGTTTGAATATTTGAAACACTTGTCTTAGATATTAAACAAAAACGATTCTCGATTTTTTCCCCAGTCACTAATTGATGTTTCAATGTAATGCACAATCATAGAAAATTGAAATTAGACATGAAAATGTATTATATTGAAAAGATGTTTGGATTCTTAAGTATTTACATATTTGACTTGTACAACACCCGACAAAAAAGATGAGTCATTATAAATGCTCATTCAATCATTGTTATAAATACTTTTTATTGACCGTTGTACGTTACCATGCATCCATGATCGTAATATAAACGATTATTGATAATGGTATAGGTATAATGATACCATACTATAATGAAAATATTGAATTATCTTTTGAATATAACATCAATAATTATTTTAAAATATGAACAAATGTTAAAACACACATCGAGTGCTTTATCTTTATCAGAAGTAACTCATATATATGCGTTTAAACACATTGCATATAATGATATGCATATATTTTTATATTATATTCTTATGTGATTCACAGTAGTTGAAGGGCTCCTTGTAACAATGTATCAAATGCCAAAACAATAACAATTGTGTTGTATTAACTTGATATGGTATTTGCATTTCAAGTATTGGGCATAAAATTATCTAAAACCATGTCTTCTTTATTTTTTCATTATCTTTATGTAATATTCAAGTATTGTTAAAACTCGATTGCTATCACCATGACCAACGGACCAAGCTTGAAAGTATTTACCCAAATGTAGTTGTAAAGTATATATATTGATTTAGAACATAATTATCCGGACTAACACAAGATGTTCTATACTTTAAATCATATAAAAGCAATAAAGAGTAGAGCTTGAATATCTGTGAAACGTCCCTTATCTTCTTTAGACATCATAACTTTTTTTCATCTTTATCCGATATAGATATCTAAACATTATGACGATTACCGGGAGAACATTCCGTAAATATTTTTGCACTAATTATTAATACTCTAGCACCTGTAAAGATAGATACTCCGGAATTTGATAACTTGAAGAACATATTAATGTCATTTTAATGTGTTGAGTATTGATCTTGTAAGTATTCTTAAAGCCAAGGTCTAACTGGTTCCCGAGTTTCGCGGCATGGTTGACAGATATATTTTATATGGATAAAGATGCATTTTTGCCTGTGAAGTTCATGTATTTTATTTTGAACTTATTTGATTTATATGCGAGAACAAAACTTCTGGTGCCTTTTTTAAGACTATTTACGTTGATACAAATGCAGTTATGTTCAGGTATATTTGTACAGAATGAAAGAATAATGCTCGCATGACTACTATGTCAGTTTAATAACTCAAACAAATATAGAATAAACGAAATATAGTTCCGTGACATCGGAATTGATATTACAAATTATCAATTTTTTTCTTTTTTTCTTTACATCATGCGGTGCATTTTGCTTCAATATACCAAATTATCATTTTTTTCTTTTTTTCTTTACATCATGCGGTGCATTTTGCTTCAATATACCAATTCAATGTAACAGTTGTGTTTGTTTTAGAAATATATTCCTACATCAATATAATTAGTGATTCGTTTGAATAAAGAAAACGAATTCGGTGTGAAGCCAACGGTATTTTAAAAAATAAATATATACACGATAACCAAATGCAAATATGTATTCTATGAATGTAAGAAAAAATAGTTACACTTAATAGGACATTATTATAAGACAATTGCATGAAAGAACGTATATACAGCAACAACATGCGTTAGAGTGCATTTTGTTTACATAAAATGCAGCATTATTGCAAATAGATATACAGCAATATAGGCGATATCATGTCTCAAAGTAAAATTGTATCATTATAAAAAGGCTTGACAATTTTAATTAGTATTATTATCAATACCTCTATCATAACAATAGTTACAGCAATCCCAAAAGTTATATGTGTATTAATCTTGACAGAACATAAATTGTGTTGAATAAATGTATTCTATTCATAGGAAAAACTTTTTCTGTATGACACTTTAACAGCAAAAATACTATAAAATCAATCAATAAACAGAATAGATCATAAATATTATTCCAAAAGTATACATGATCATTTTGTAAATAAAATTATCATGTTAAAAGTATTGGGATACACACGAGTATAAAGTCTTGAATAGTTATGCAGCAAATGCAAAAAAACGTATTTGAAAATAAACCTTACAGTGTATGTGAATGCTGCCTTTAATTTTCATAAATATGAATTGCTTGTAATTATGCCTAAACATTATTTCAATAAGTTGAGATGAACAAATGAAGGTAGAGAATATATTATAAAATTCTCAATCAAATATCTATTTAATTGGTTATCCATAATTTATCATTACTCATAAATTGTCTCCGTTTTTAATTAAAGATTTTTTTAAACATCCAAGACCATTGTTTACAAGTAAATCACTTTTCGTAGTCATAGGACACATAGTTTAGACCAAGAAAACATTTTAACAAAGTATTGTTTGTTTTCTGATAGCAATCAATTCACTTTGATTTGCCTTTAAAACATGTACTTACCATTTCGTATTATGCTTAAAGACTAAGACGAGTTTCATGCAAACTTACACAAGGCCACATTAAAAAGCGATATGTACATCTCTTTTTGTTGTAACAATTAATAATAAAAATTTCAAAGCGCTCAATTTGTGTACCGTATGAAATGAAAGTAAAATCGCACCAGGGGATATAAAACGTATTATTATGAGATTTCGAAAGCACCTCATTTTGATACAATCCAGTTAAGCAGGTTGAGACAACTGCCGACTGGATTGTTGTCACAAAAGGCATTAAGGCACTCAGTGAGTGGATCAATGGGCGGGCAGTTGGACCAAGCACTATACACATCATACACACAGAAGAATAACGAGTATTCTTTAACAGGGTCATATGGGCCGCATGACCAGGTTCCATACTTGAAACCACCATAGATGAAGAAACAACACCACATATAGTTGCTCTGACGCTTTTGGCGATGATCATCAGAGTCATCTGCAAAGTAATCAATATATTTAAATTGTTACACATTCTAATTGAAATTACAATATGGTGGAACTATTTATTTTTGGGAATGTTGTTGACCCAATGTAAAATCATTCACAAGATAGATAAACAGATGGTAAAAGAGTATATGCTTTTTGTCGATCATATTCTAATAGATAGAATCATCCAAATATCTAATTATTTCACGAACCGTTGCGGATGCATTATAAGATTTAAAAGAATTCAGAATGAATAACATGCAAGTGATCAATTTAATTGTGAAATAAAATCATGAACACGATTTGACGATGAACACGACGTTTACATGCATACCAGGCATGTCGGGTTCTTGCTTAAGCCATTCAAAGGTGTTTTGAGGAGAGCAGTAGCCTCGCATATTTTCGGGAATCGCCTTCCACGAGCGAACTCGATTTCCGACACTGTATGCGTACACGCCTCTGTCGTACTGTAAAAAAACATAATCCGGATGTCAAACTCTATTTAATGGGCAAGGGGCGTCTTTGTCTATTGTATTCAAAGGACTATAGATGAGCACAATGCATTTAACGAAGTGTTGTTACTTTATCCCAACATCCTGTTATCGATTCATTTAATAGTTTAATACCCGAAGGAAATAGAACCAAATATAAATGCCCGGACAATCAAACATGAAAACGTTGAAACAAGCAAGGCAAGGCAACATAAAAAAATATTTTGCCGAGAACCATATTTAACCTATACAATTCAATTTACTACTTACGTTTTCATTCCTGTAATTTTCTAGGTCATCATAGAAGTCATCGTTTCCCATGTCGTTTGTCAGGAGACATTGATGCGATTTTGCAAGGTACACCATCTCCACTTCCTATATTTATGAAATAAGTTTTGGCAATTTCAATTTGAATAATAAAATGTCGTCCTTCATATATACACACTTCGCTATGTTTGCTAAATAGCTTTAGCAATAATAAATTTGTCATGCTAACTTATTACTCTGATCATTTTATAAAACTCTCTTATATAAAGGATGTTATGTAAATTGATGCGAAAAAATCATTCTTAATGGCAGTTTAGCAAAATATGCCTGTTAAATTGCCTGACATAATGCCTAACTGAGAACTCGGAAAATCGGGAATTATATAAATCCGAAATGTCGGGCGATTGACATTTTAAGGAACTTATTTACAACTTTAAAAAGTAATCAGGTTCATAAAGATCTTATTTGGCTTAATTTGCCAAACTTGTTATATATTTTCACTATCATACATATTATAAGACTTATAGAAAATGGCTGCCCTCGATTTAGATTGTCGGCTATTTACAACAGTGACTTTATTATAGAAATTCAATGCTTGAAATAAAGGGATGAACAATTGCAATTTCTTTGTTTTGATACTATTTACTCTATTGAGTAATATAACTTCTTGGGATGATTAATATTACAGAGAAACGTATGATTAAATACGGTAAAAATAAAACTGATCAAGACACTTCATTTTGCCATTTATAAGCAAAAATATATAATAGCTCACTAACAAACGTAAAATTAATGCTTTGATATTATCATACCTCAACAAAATCAGCAAAAAATATGTTGATAATGAAGCCGGTGTGTTTATCGCGAATGATTCCGAATTCAATTTTTGTCGATTCACATACAGTCGTGTGTTCAGAGTAGGTTGTGTTCCCGAATTGCCCATCATAGTGAAATGATTCCTTATCATGCATGCAAGAATATAATTAATACACATGTATTTTGAGCGTTTCAAAATGAACTGCTAGTTATAATAACACAGTGCCTGCCATTGTTTTGCATATTGATGCATGATATGTCTCTATTTATTTACGATTATCTTTGACACATATCACTCCTTTAATCAAAAATCAACTTTTACACAATTCCTTTATTTTTTCGGCAAAGATTTTGGACGGTTTTATGACATTATGGCATATGAGGTTTGATTCGTGGCGTAATGAATAAACGTTGATGCAACTTTAAAATGTTATTTTGCACAAATCTAAATATTTGTTTACTAATGCTCATTTATTATCTTAAATGTGTAGTTCTTACGCAATTTCCCGCATCAGACATCGGCGCTAAAGCGTTCGGTTTGGATTCCGCACATTCTCGGTTTTCAATGAGATACGTTGAACACGTAATCAGCACAATAAACGCGACTGTGAGAAGAGCTACTGCGGCTGCGAGGTAGCCCACCATGCGACTTGATTTCTAATAGAATAATATCAAATATTTTTTTATATAAACGTATGTCATACATATTCAATATAAGGATAATGAAATATATAATGTGATAATTGTTCCTTGGCACGTACTGGGCCTCTAGCTCATAATATGCCAAAATAATTAGGTTTATCAATTTGTTAAATCAAAATGATAACTGATGCCTGTGTAATAATATTTAAAAGCAAAACTAGACCCAACCAACTAATTACCTTACTATAAACAGGGTAATAACTCGACTAAACACTATCTTTTAACTCGTTGTATATCCAAAATGGTAAAACTTTCATACTGAATAATAATTCATATTATAGAACTTTTATATTTTAATGACCCCCAAAAATGGGAAAAAACCTCGAGCCTTTGGCCTTTCTTTTTTGTTTTAACTACAAATGGACTGATAATCATCGTATTTGGTTATTAGCCTAATTAAAACCAAATTCAAATATATATATTTGGGGTAACATTATGATGCATAGGTTCAAAACACGTTCAGCAATTTAGCAATCAACGTATCAACCCTTGCCCCCATTTAGCCCCTGTTTTATACTACCAAGCCAGGTTACGTTTGATTTGCAACTATGACTTATTATGGTGTCCCTAATGACTATAAAATCTTAACAAATATCCCCCGGCTGCAGACAGGGGTCTCATTGTTATTTTCTTATTACGATCTGCTTTCGAAAAGTTTTCTATAATTATGATCAATCAATGATAAATAAACGTCAACACGAAAACAAAAAACGAACAAAATTCAAGCAATGGTTAAAATGTTGAAACAGGTTCAAAAGAATGATAACTAAGAGTATAAAGGTCTGTTTAGTATGAAAGTTTCGCCCTTATTTTTTTCGCGCTTCAATATTTACAAATTGAAAATACGATATAAGAATGATTGTTTTATATTGTTTGTTTCCTACTATATGAAAGGCTTTAAACTTGTTTATCATATGTGAAAATGTGGTTGCATAATGACTTATGGTTGCTAAGATCTTGTATATTTTGTGAAAATCGCGGCGATTTTTACTTAAGATTCAATAACTAAGCAACCATCAGTTATAATTCAACCACACTTTCACACATTGCCAACAACATAACAATGTTATATATAACAGCAAACAAACAATATAAAACAATCATCCACACATCGTATTTGCAATTTGTAAATATTTTAGCGCGAAAAATTTAGGGCGAAACTTTCATACTAAACAGACCTTAAACCTAAATTTCATACATATCTTTCTATAACCTTTGCAACTTGTTACATTAGAACCGAACACTGAACTATTCCTTAATTTAAAAATAATGGGATGGATCATTATGTTTTAGCATTTGAATCGCTATGATTCTTAGAAAGTATGACCAAACACATAGATTTGCGAATCCATTTTTATGACATAGATATTATTTAGATAGTTTGTATGCTCAACTTAAATAGGTCTATTACGATTGGTTACGTTTGAACATTTTGAACGATCCCCACATTTCAAAATACAAAATTATTTTAGTATAGATATTTGACTTTGACCGAATTGTCAAAACCACACAATTTACCATTATTTGTCTTATACATCCATACATTGAACGCTTTAGGCCATTTACACGTTGTAAACATTTCTAATCTATCTATGGATATACGTTTTATAAAATTAGTGGACGCATGTGGACACATGTGAACGGTAAAAACTTGGAAACATCAGGAAATTCTAATATTAATCATGGAAAATACTCAGAAAGCTTTGTTATATCATTCATTTTTTCCTTGAAAATAAAGCTGCAGTAGTTGAGATTTGCGTAAAAATAGGATTGCTCATTTGGGGTTCGTATATTGACGAACTATCGTTATGGTTTGATACAAATTGCCAGTTTTATCTAGGCCATATCGTTCTTGGTTGAGTGTAAAAAATGGGGAAAATCAGGGAATATGAACCTGAATGCTGATAAGAAACCCTAACTTTAAATATGTATGCAATAATTCATGATTTTGTTCTATATATACAATAATTGGAAACATATTTAAAAATAAGAGAGACTTTAGAAATGCTTTAATTAATTTGATGAATAATAAAGTTTGAGCTTGAAGCCTTGGTTGTATACATTTTGTATAACCCTCTGTTATATCATAAAAATATTAAAAACAGAGACAAATATTAATTCTTATCAACAACATTAATAACTGTATATAGTAGCCAGTTGAATATCGTGTATTATATTTTTCAAAAGAGATAAGAAGCCAATTATCTATAAACAAAATATGTGAACAAATTCTCGAAAAGACCTTGCAGATATTTGATTTTTTCTCCTTTGCAAAAGTTGCCACATATTAAGCACAATCCCTGAGCATCCCTTATTAAGAGCATATAGAGAAATATCAATTTGTCAACACTACAACTCTTCCGCTGCAACACTATCATAAAAATGCTTACATAAATAAAATATGAGATCAAACCATAAAAACACTACTCAGTCGTCAATAAAGTTTCACAAGACATAATGCGATATTTGCAATCACATTTTGGGTTTTTGATATATTTTTGTGACATATCAACTTTATTGATTGGATTGTTTTAAAAATGAAAAGGTTGGCTCGCACGCTGTTATGATTACTGAAATGGTTTAACAAACTTACATTTAGTCAAAAGATTAAGCTAAAGTGAAACGAATTTACCAATTTACAATTTTTGCGAATTAATTCGCTTAAAACCATTACCCAAACCAAGATTTTTTAAAAATCAATCTATCATGATTGACCGTCAGAGAATATGTTGTTCAAAACTTACGGTGTTTTCTTTTTGTCCTTTCTCCATTTTCGTATATTTTCTTTAGAATGGATTTCAAATGTTTTTGTTCAGCATGATGAGTGGCTTTTCATGCCAGACCTAAGCTTGAATGCGGTTTTTAAGATCGGGGGCGCCTGGTCTTTGAATTTAATTGAAAGTGTCATGTGACTGGGCTTATGATAGAATGATAAGGTGCGGTAACATCATCCAATTTTTTTTTTGCATTATGAGGGCAGAAACGGAGTAAATAAAATCAACTCTTAATGTGTGTCTTCGTATCGTATTTTCATAACCAAAAAAATACATTTAAACCAGAATTCCGTCTAAACGATTTGATACCGGCCGTGAAATATAGCTAATTTAGCGTTTTAAAAGAATAGTAGAGGGCTTTTAAGAGATTGGTTCGTATGTTTTATATTCTGACGTGTGATGCGTGGATTCAGATAAAAACTGTGTGTAGGAAGTCAATAATGGTTTATTAACGGCGGAGAAATTTCGATTTTTGCTGAACGATATTGCAACTAATATGGATGTGTTAGATTTGTTTACAATGGATTTATTGACAAAAAATGGGTATGGATAAAGGCTCAAAGTATTTTTCTTCTAATAACATCCAAATTAATAATGTTTTTGTATCATCTGTTAAAGTTCAACTTCAGAGTAGCCAATGGTTGTTGAGATCATTAAATGTACATCTTGAAGAAACTGTAGCATGATCTAAGAGCAAAATTGATTTATCTAAGCAACCATTTGGCTATTTTTACACTTTGATAAAAAAAGGTTGATGTTTTTATAACCACTCTTCATTATCCTTTGATTTATATACATTTTCAGCCAAAAATGTCATCGTGACAAAAATCTGCGAAATTCCATACAGAACAAACCTACAACTTCAACCTCTAACTATCATCAAACATGATTTCATCGTTTAAGAGCGACTTTAAAGTATGCAAATGTGACCACATCTAGCTTGCAAGGTAAAACTTTAACATCATGAAAAGCATTATATTTGAAGTGGTACAGGAGTGTCCGTTATAAATAACATCTTTAAAAAAAATGTTTTCAATAACGGGAATAAATGCAAATAATAAAGTCTTTCTGTGCACAAACACGGCTAGTTAATGACTGCAATATATAACTAAATGCGCATTTAAGGACAAAAACAACTAGGGTCTACAACGGTCACCCACATAACGATGCATTTATGACATGGTGTTGAATAACATTGGATCTATATGGTTATTTAAATATCCGTATATGTTACGGACATATAGGTATGAACCTATAATGCACTGATAACATACAAATCAGTATAAGCTAGTTTCACTGTCTCTTTCAAGGACATCGCATAAAATGGACAAAATTAACCTATTTTTTCCTGTTTTTAAATTCATCATTCGTAGTGTGGTAACTTACAAATATTCTTTCATCATATAATGATGATTCTATTAATATCGATTATGGAAACTCGGTCACCTAGATAAACGCTAGATAACGGGGCTAATTCACAGAAAACCCAAATAATCAGCGAAGGGCATTATACGAGAAAGTGGCTTCTTTATAAAAATCATTAGATTCCCCTTTTATATAGTCTACATTGGCGATACAGCTTGATCATTCTGCTTAACAAAGTCCCCAATTAAATCTCCGAAGTTGTATTTACGATAGAGTCCTTTCTCAATTAATGGACACTTTTTACAAATGTTTGACTTTGAATAGATACGTTATTTTTTCATTAATCTATTTGATTTTTTTGCATCGGGGTAACTTTATTATTTGACTTTAAGTTGTTCAATATAACACCATAAAATATGTTAGAAGCATTGCAGTTGGAGAACAGATGACCTTTTCAATAAACGGACTCATGTCATTATGCTACTAAAATAGGGCTTTAGAACAAATATTTTTATGTTTCATTTCTTTTATAGTAGCGGAAAGGACGAATTCGTTTTATTTAGCTATTATTGTTCTCTACAGTGTCTATAGAGTATAGACTATATAACTTCAAACACATCACACACACATGGTCATTTACCTTGTCTTGTAGTGACTAGAACAAGTCTAGCGATAAAAGGTTAGTGTTAGGTGAAATTATTATTTATATATCTAAATTACTGTTGCGAAAAACTGTCCCTAAATGGATTTACATGGATTAAATAGCAGTATATCCATTATTTGAGTAAGATTCGAAGTGTCCATTAATTGAGAAACGCCTCTAGTTAAGAAAAACTGGCGAACATAATGGGTGTCCTAATATCCTAACTCTGCAAAAGTGTTTTGAATAAAAGTGCATTTAAAAAGAGTTTGATAATTATATTTATGTTTTATGAAAATACATTTTTAACTTTAAAATGCAATTAAAATTTTTGTATGATGTTATTTTGCCTTGTACAAATGTGTGTACTTTTTAGAAAATTTAGTGTTTTCATTTATTTGATTTAGCCTTAAAAGCCGTAAACCTAACGCAGTTGTGATTGTCTTTATGTGCATAAAAACATAAATATAAAATTGGAATATAAATAGACATTCCTTTATAAAAGGAGAAAACGATTCTTTGGCAGTTTCTCAACTTTTTTTCTTTGGTATTTGAAATGTCCTCAAGTATGCATCAATTTGGAGCAATAACTCACCGCTTTGCGAAGTCTTAAACCTGATATCTCGATCACATAGTCATAGTTTATACTAAATCTTTAACTTTGAGAAGTAAAATTTAAATAGTTTAGAATGTTTCTTTTTAGAAATATCTAAGAATTTTACTGAATTGTAATAAATGTGTTTGGTATATTTTGCTATGAAGACTTTCAAGAATTACATTTTAGTATGAAGTTTCAAAATAGTTATTCCAAGAACAAACTGAGCCATGATTTTGAACGGGGTTCTACTATCGAGAAGTCCTAGGCTAGTAAACTGTTTTTGTTTTGTATGATTCTTTATGCGATTGGTAAATCTTGGAAACAATTGTACATTGAAAGTTGATTATGATATCTGTATATTCAAACACCAAATACAATAGATGTTATTTATTTTAGATATCGAGGTTATTTACAATAAACAACTAACATGAATAGTCGATAGGTCATGCATCTATTTTTCTTGTGCCATTAACATTTATGTACATAACGTACTCATTTGGAAAACCATGTTCAGTCTAAGGTAGATGTTGACTTTTTGAAGAATATGGTGTTGGTCGTCTGTAATCAATCGTATTAGTAAACTGATAAAGAAACTTCGTGAAATGCAATACAACCTGTACCATGTTTTAACAAATGTAATTGACAGATTACTCAAGCCGATATCGATACCAGTCATTATTGAAAATAATGGATCACGAATAAAAAACGACTGTAAACTAAAGTTAGCCATGGAAGTTATGAAGACGTGTATATGTTACCGTCAATCTGTGAGAGCCGCGTATGTATACATACGCTGAATTTTTTAGGCAATGCCGACATACGCTGGTTCAATCAGCGTATGTCGACATAATCTGGAATTTTTCAGGCAATGTTGACATACGCTGAAATAAGGCTATAAAAATTACACCGATTGACTAAAATGGTTCTCGTAGATTATTTGAGCAATAAGCAGTGAGTAATGCCTTAATTGGGATTAAGAATATAATAGTAATGGATTATGTTTCAGTGTGTTATTTTATGAGTTTAGCTCAAACAATGGATTAATGATATTTGTGGTATAATCAAAGCCTAATAATAGGATTAGGGATGTGAAAGGTTTAGTTGATTCAAGTTTATTTGTTAAAAGACAAGAAATAATACAATTGTGTTTTTTTTCATTTACAAATCATACTCGCAATATGTATAACAAATGTTTAAAATCGGAATATAGTATCGACTCAAAACAATGATGATCAAAATTTGAAATAAAAATCAAACTTGTTATTCACTTATGTTACTTAAAGATTCGAATATAAAACAATCTAAATTATAAGAAATATTATTTAAAATCAAATTTCATATATATTTTAAAACTGAATGTATTTTTTAAGG
>LQRL01152728.1:0-33414 GCA_001703475.1 Hydroides elegans
CTGGCTCCGCCTATAAATAGAAAGGCTCTCGTGCGGGAGAGGGAGCAGCTATAAAAGCGCGCTGCTGCAATAACTGCATAATCAATATTCACTTTGTGCTTGCATCAACACAGTGAGCATCCGTTACATTTTGTACTTTAGACTATTATATTAATGTTCAAAAATGAAACGACGATAACGTAAAACATCGCAACTACATTTTTGTTGAAATTGAGTAAAGGGCATATCGGTTCTTAGAATATTGTTACCCAGTCTAAAGTTAACCATTTATATACCCGTATAAGCCTATTTTTTTCATTTTTTATATGTGAATCGACACCTCAAGAAGATCGTAGATATGCACCCTATGAGTGCCCTCTAGTTCAATAAATATAACAGTATATTCAATAACAGTAAATCAATATATCTAAAGAATGTGTTTATAAAATGTCAATAACTACTATCTCGGACATTAACATATCATGTCTGAGCATTTAATTGCTATTAGTTGTCAGTTATCGTCATATTATTGTAGGCTACTTGTTTCTTACAATTGATTTATTTTTCCCTATCTTAAAATACACCATTCTTTATTAGATTTTTCGTCAGTTTTAGAAATGAGATCAAAACTATGAACTATACATAAATTCCATATGAATACTTTATAACATCATTTGTTTCTAGCATAGAAATATATTGTTTGTTGACTGGAACACAGCGTTTCAAAAATAAAATTTCTATAGATATCGTTTGTTTTTCAATAAAAGATATTTTTTTCAAAGCCATCGTTTGACAAACATTTCATCTTTTGTTAATGTAGAAATTAGCAATTGTACACAGATGAAATTGACACAAAAATATGTTTTCATCTGAAGATAATGTTTCATATACATAGTGTTTTCAGAATTTCAAGTTGAGGTTCAGAAAACAACTTTAAAATCTATTATCCTAACAATTCTCTCAATAATAAAGTGTAACAGCTTGATGCGATAGTTGTTACAATTTCATTGAATAAACACATGTATTTTGTTTCTTTTTTCAAAAGAAGATGGATTGCCTTAGTTCAAACATAACTAGGCATGTTGTTCTGTTTCTAAACGAAACAAGTAGCTCCTATATTAATAGTTTTAAGACAAATGCAACAAAAATAAGTTCTATGTTAGCAGGCTTAGCAAATACAATTGTTAGCATAGAATATATAGCTTCAATTAAATTGTTTCTTGAATACTCCTTTTAAACCAAAACCATCATTTTAAACAACAATACAAAGAACGCATGTAAATATTTGTTATTGGAAGCGTATATAAAACATGATTTTGCTTGCTATAAATTAAAGGTTGTAGGATATTATTCTAACTGTCTGTATAAACAATATCGATATAGCTTGAGAAATGAATTTCAAAGCCGGAATGGTAAGATTATGTTCACTATTTATATCAACGTCGCTCGCTTCTCTCAAAAGTTAAAACATCTTTAGAATATCGCCATATAATGTTATCCGAGGCAAACTGTGTACAGTTAATTTATAATTAGACGCTCAAATTTTTAAACATTCCGTTCATCACCAACATATACATACCCAAAATATAAGTCTAATAATTTTGACAAAGCTACCAGCCGAACCCGATTACATATTAAACTAGAAATGTACTACCACAAGCTGGCCCGGTTTTTATATAAATTCATTTACATTTATTTTAAAGATTTTTTTTCATGATAACACTCCATGGCACAAACTAAAACAAAAACTTCAAAAAATGAATAAGCTGAAACCATTAATAAATCATGAAATGATTATTATTTGAAATCAAAGGCACATTCACATAAATTGAAATCTCCAAAATAATGCTTTAAAGGCCAGTTTTTTTTTTAAAGACGGGATATAGTGCTATGTTTTCGAGCTTTTATTTTCTGGCTTTTTTGTTTACGTGAACGCAGCTTATATGTTTTTAACCATTTCAAAATTGTTTGTTTTGTATCATCTGTCATTCAAGAATCAATGGCCTTAGTAATAGAACATACATACAATGCACATGTTTATAGATTTTTGTGCATATGGAACCGAAAAAGAATGAGCAATGATTATGCGATTTGATGCAAAACATTTGAAAAAGAATACATTCTAAAACGAACAATGATACAAGGTACTGCTAGAAAAAATATTTGTATCTAACTTCATGAATGATAATTTTACAAATTAGCTTTACCCTTTACAAATCGTTTATTCTGACATTTAAATCTTCATTCTCATTTGTACTCTAGATTTTACTGTATTGTCTTAGCACTTGTGTTTTACACCTGCTATTTAAGACGCTAATTGCCACTTGCTTCATGTATGACGTAACAATTATTTTGCGCAATGTAAAATAACGTGAATTGTTGTTGCCAAGCAAATTCTATTCGATTTCTTTAAAATCCGATTTTATCACTCTTAATGTATTTCTCTCCGTTATTGCTTCGTTCTTGGTGGTATGATTACTATAACTAATGTTTTGAAATAGCTTAGATACCCACATGACAGCTATAAAGATTTTGAAGTGAGGCTCATCTTTTATCGCCCATTTCTTATGATTAAAAATGGTATCAAAATTATATTTACGCATACTATTTAATGATTCCTGTATGGCTTAAGAAATTGGCAAAAACAGCACATTATGATAAAAAAGATAAAATGATGTTTTTAATATCTTCACATCTTGCATATATTTGATAAAAAACATTAGCGTGAAATTAAAAGCAAAAAACTACATAATCACCACGTGGTAATTACCCACGCCCAACCGGAAAGTAAAATTTAGCAGTAATATGATTGGGCATGTGAGTTGTATAAAGGCACGGGCCCTGCGGCCCCGGGCCGACAAAGGGTTACTATTCATATATTCATCTTAATTAAACAATTAGTAACATAACTTCTTTATCTACATTTGGTGAGATATACTAAGATGAACGTACATAAAATAAAGAGATGCGTTGGCCGAGAGGTAAAGGCACTATACTTTTTTGGGCCTGTAACCATGAATCTGAAATCCCACTCAAGTCAAGCCATCACAGTATGCAAGAAGCCATTACATACGCTCTGTCTCTTTACACATGAGTATACATATACACTTAGATACTCAATTTAAAATGTTTGTCATACGACGGAGTATGAACACACATTGTAGAATAGTTGTATAAACCTTTGGCTGATACATGTTCAAATTTCGACCTTTAGTGTAAAGTGAATATACTTTGATGAAACATGTTTTGCATTATTCTACACTAGTTAAAAGTTGTAAAACACTTATATCAACTGTCATTTTATTTTAATGGTCTATTTGCTTGTACTGATTAGTATTTAAGCCATACTGGGTATCAATTGAATAAAAAACATAATTGTGTTTCTGTCATACATCTTATCAATAAACCCGTAGTGATATGTAAAATGATAAGCAATATACATCATTCCAATGCTGAAAGAGGGGACTTAAGTGAAACTACATTATATTTCAAAATAAAAACACTGAAATTATAAGAAAGCAAGCGCAATCTAAAAGTGATACTTGTAATATACTTTTTGAAGTTTTTCCTATAATTTACAAAGCATATGAATTTACTATCTTACCTGATTCAATATAAATGTTTAAGACATGTTTTTATACATCAATATACATTTCATCATATGGTTACTTTTCAGCTTCTATTGGTCCTGTTCTCAACAATGACTGCAATGGTTCGTAGCAGTAAGTTATGGGATTGCTTGAATTCCTGCTATGATGATTACTGGAACTGTTACATTCCCGGGGAGTGTAATATTCACTGTTGGGATGAATGTTTTGCTATCGCAAATAGGTGTAACGAAGAGTGTGGCACACTTTATGGCTAACTTGTTCCAAAGATTTACTGGAGAGTTATGTTAATTGAAATCCGATGAAAATTAATCTATTTAAATTGCAATATTAATTTAAATTGTCTTTAAACGATATTTGATTATATCAAACACAATTATGCACTTTAATATGTCTCATTCCAATTCAATATATTAAACAAATAAACACAAATTTACTTTTGACAATCCGTATTTGTTTTACTTTTTATTCACTTGCAAATGCAAATATGTTTTATTTGGAGTACAGTAAAAGAAAATTGACTTGATATATTTATCAGAATCACTTGGTTTGTTGATATATTGTCATGTTTATTTGGGCACCTTCTAATTGGAATTCTAATAAATATTTTCATATAACATATTGTTTTTCCAAACAAACGACAAAAAAGCATATTTATTCATTTTGTCATTCATAACCTTACAAAAATTTTACCAACAATTCAATAACATAATTAGAGCAATATTTGCGTAAAAAGCAAATTTGAATAGTGACTGTATAAAATACTAGAATGGTAAATAAGCTATGAATAGTTAATAACACTTATTACATTAAGTGGAATTCCTCCCTCTACTGTATAACAGAAGGTGGCGCAAATAATAAATGTAAAACGACAAGTGGTTTTATTGTATATGCACCATTGTGATAAAATGGTTTGTTCGTTTATAAAACAGCGAGCAATTGTAACTCATCTCTAGCAAACAGTCACATACTTCCAAAGTCCAACAAATCACACACATGACAATCTCAAGGTTTACAACTGCAAAAACGACTATGGTTCATTCACTTTAGTTGAGTATAACTCGCTTGTATACAGAACTACATGAATTTTATATATTTCCCCGATTGTTTAATGTATCGTAATCTATATATGAGTGTAACACTGTGTTATACAACCATGCTCTGACTACAAACATATCTATATTATCCACTCATAATGTTTAAAGCAAAAATAACTTATAACTTATAACATGTATTCATATTAGACAGGCTAAGGTATGTGTTATGCTGTACTAAATAATTATTATTTAATTTTTTATTTGCCGCAATTACAGTAAACTTGATACATTCCTACCAAATATGCACAAATACATCCTTTAAAAAACTAACCCTTAGTGTATTTTTATATATCATTGATATGAGCTAAATTGTAACATTCTTCAAGTTGTTTAAAGAAAAACATTTGTCAACCATATTTAAACATTTTTTGCTGAGTGAAATTGAAAACTAGCCGAGATTGGTTGTAGACAATGTCGGTTTTTCACTAGTATTAATTAGTCTATTGCGGTAGCTTAACGTGTTTTCCTGATACACGACATATAACAAACACATTGTTTGCCTTTAGTTCATATTTCACCAAGCTCTCGATGACTTAACATGGAAATTGAAAAGCGTTTCGTGGTTGTTTAAACCCGTGTTGTAGAAACCCATGAACATGAAGTTTAAAACTATTTAACCTTTGCGACAGTATCAATTGTTGTCCAAATATATGTTGTATAATAGATATATTGTTTATCTCATAAACATATATATATATATATGCCGTTTAAGCAAGGTCTGTGGTGTGCAATGGACAAGGGGGTGGTTTACATGCCCTTTTTCATATGTGTACTTAACGTCTTGAGCTGAAATGTGAACATTATATTGAATTGTTCTTTATTGACCAGTAATACGTAATTTGTTAAGCCATATCGGTAGATAAGAATCCATAACCATGTAATCAAGGTTTGGATTCGTTATATCCAATATATTGATTAGTCATGATGGAAAAGACAACATAAATGAATAATTTATTGATATGTTAATCTAGCCGACGTGTCGGCCTACTCTACGTGGTGATCAATCGTGAGCGCGTTAGCACGCCGAAAGTGGTTTGTGTTTTTGTGCGATTCACTCTTCATGTCATGTATCGTAGTGTCGCTCAGATAATAAACATGTCATGTAGTTGTTTTGAATTTTTTTTATATCTAAAACAATCATATAAATGTATTCGTTTTAGTTTTATTGCGTCGGGTCATATAGCTCAGTAATCTGTATTTATGACATTGGTAAGAATTATTCATATTAAATTGCTATAGGAAGAGTGTTCAAGTGTAATCTAAATCATGTCTTTATAATTTATACAACCGTATTCTAATTCAATGTAAATAATGTTGCTTATGCGACTAACCGACGTACTCTTTACGATTAAATCATTTGGAACCTTATTATAGGATTCAATGCATTTATACAACTATTGTTTGGAGTTATCAGTGATCAGTTATCAGTTAGCATTTTTATGTAAATCTTTTTATAACGATACCACAATTGATTGATTAAGCGCATTCTAACCATTGTTTTTTCATAATTATCACAATTGCAAAATGCAATTTGTCAAGAGCATACGCTTTTGAGACTTCGTAAGTTTTTTTATTTTATAATTGTATTTGCCTTTGTACGCAAATATTACAAACATATGTATATCAAACCGTTTCCATACGTATGCACACACTATCTATTCGTAAGAATATATTTTCAATCTATTTCTGCATTTATAGGTGTCTAACGGTTTCTGTTTGTGACGACTTTGGTTCATGCAAAAAAGCTGGCTAAAGTGTTATTTGAAGCCTCCTGATAAGGCTTGACCGGAGTCATAAATTATTTGTCCTTATTTGATCTGTGAATATGAGTTATTTTATTATCTATTCACCTTAACCACACACAATGTATAATCCTTTATATAAAGTTAGAATACAATATGTTTTATGTGACAACCATTTTTCACGTGTTTATGTATGAAAAAGCATATGTCATAGCGTTTTCTTTTTTTTTTGTTCATATTCGACAACTCTAATAAGTGAAACATCATCATGCACCATGTGTTTTAAAGGTATATTTTGTAACGCTGAGGATTGTGGTTGTTTAAGAAAAACGGACACTTGCTGATCATTTCAATCATGTTAATTGAATCAGATCGCCGTGTATCAGAAGCTTAAATAGTGTTCAAAACCACATATTTACAAACAGAATTTGTAAGATTAATTATCATGAATTAAAAAAAATGCAATTCGTATATAATGAACAAACCAATAACATATCTCTTTGCTAATTGAATTTTCAAAAAGAAAATAGTGTGATAAGATAGTATAAATTAACCAAGCAGTTAAATTGCGTAAAATTAAAGGCACTTGCGACATTATTATTTGGACTTTGTTTCTGTTTAATTATAAGGATAACATAATATTGATATGAATAAACACGCCATCATAAAGTATAAAAACATCAAGCAAAAAGAGTAGGTTATAGTTGATAATTGAGTCTCTTTTTTATATTATCAAAGTTATTGGTATTTTCCTCACCACTAAGTGGCATACATTAGCATTAACCCTAGCTTTCAACTGCTATAATTTTCGAAATATTTATCGAAGTAATCGATGAATAGGTAAATCAAGAATCAAATTTATGAATATTGAATGCATTATTAAAAAGGTATAATATTTTAATTAGAATAGAGATTAACCAAGATAACACATTATATGTATCAAACAGTAACAACTGGCATGTGTTATATGATTCATACAATGGTGTGATTAGAAACTATATTAGAATGTTGTGTGATTTTTTGGTTCTAAATATAAAACATACCACACTATTTGTTATAAATAAAAACAGTAATCTGGTATATACAAACTTGTAATTTACATACTCAATTTACAATTACTTAATGATGTCAGACCAACGTTAGATATAACTATCTTAACCAGTAATATCCAACTGAAGTGATAGTGGGAATCTAAATTGCGAATAGTTTGTATGTTATGAAAACAAACCTGTGTATGATAAGTCGATATTACTGAATATTTTATCACAGTTTGTTAACTTTATCTCAACAACGTCTTTATATCAGTTGAATACCTTCTACACGGGTATTATCTTATTTTCGAAGCTTAGAATTAAAAATTATTTTAACAATATAGGTTTATTCAATAATTGTCAACAATTTCCCGTTTTAAAAATGAAAATACTATAGACAAAGTTTATTTGTCAAAGGGAATATTCATTCAAAGCTATAGTTTGTTTTGAAGGCCATGTTCTCTTATGTTGGTGTAGAAGTTTGCAATTTTACAAAAATAAAAATTGACAACTATACTTTCCGTATACATATTGTTTTCATAATTTTAATAGTATAATACGTCTTAGTGTTTTCACAATTTTAATAGTATAATATGTCTTTTGCACAAAGAAAGTTTCAGACAACTGTTATATATATTTGTTATCCTAACAATAATTTTGTCAATAAAATATATGTAACAGCAGGTGCGATAGCTGTAACAATGCCTTAGGATAAAGACATGCATAATGATTTCTAAAAAGAATTATGGCCATTACAGTTGACAATATATTGTCTTAGTTTGAACATATCTTTTTGATAGAGCAACACAACCTTTCAACGCGTGGTATGTTGTATGAAACAAGTTGTTTGTATGACAATAGCTTTAAGACAAATACAATAAACATCATTTATTTGTAAGGAAGCTTAACATATATAATGACATTTTTGTCTTTATAGATTGTTTGGCTTCAAAGGGAAATCATTGAATACCTGGTATGAATCGAATCCATGATTGAAAACACCAAAACAAAACATGCACAAACATTGTAGTTATCTAAAATTGTATATAAATATGAGTTGGCGTGCTTCAACATTAAAGCTTGATGAATATTTCGAATAACTGTTTCAATATAGCATTATCAATTTATCCACAGAGATGAGCTACAGAATAGGGATGGTAAGATCAAGTTTGATTACTTTTATTGATAATCTACTAATTATTAAAACATTTTAAAGAACGTCACCATAATATGTTATGGTCAAATGGCAATATATAAACAATCTATTTTGAACACTTCGTTATATTGTACACATTTAAAATAAGTGTAAATGTGCTATAATTATGACAAAGGAATACAAAATGCCCCATACGAGACACTGCTAAAAATAATTTCATCTAACACAAGCTTTCCTACAATAAAACTTTATCGACATCATTTTTATGATAGATTAAACATCCCACTTAATTGATAAACGGGTAATATTTCTGTTCTAGCTACATACTAAGATCTATTTGAAGATAAACGATTATATAACGTTTTCTAACAAATAAGTCAGAAGACACGGTGCCCCGATTGATATAGATGTCGGGCACCTGGCCAGTGGCCGTGGGTTCAATTCCCGCTCCAGATTGGTCATCATGGTGTGACAGTAGACACTGAAACGTTAGCATGCACTACTATGTTTAGTCCTTAGTTGAACAAACTGAAAGCTTTTGCAAGAAAAATGAGGTTTCTAAACAAAGAAATATTTTACGTGAAATTTCGAAACCAAATAACATGTGTCATATGATGAGTTTCACTGTATAGAGTAAGAAGCCTTTTTACACATTTAATAATAATGTTGATATAATATAAACACCTGATTTAAAAACATAAATAGTCATAGTCGTAGGTCAAAAGAGGTGTGTCAACAGATTTGACAACATTGGCAAACTTCAATTTGCACTAATTTAAAAGAGGCATTTATAACTCAAAAATAAAATGAATTGATCGTATATCAATAGTTTCAATACTATACATCAATCGCATTTTCAGCATATATTAATTCGTTTTTAGTCTATGTTTTTTTAATATTATGTTTGGCTTCAAAAAAACAAATCCTTGAATTTTCGCTTTAGAAAAGGAAAAGGAAAGGAAACATTGTGAATGCGGAAAACACGAGAATATACATATAAGTTAGCTTGTCAAACTCCTAATGGATTGCGATATTTTGGTTAAATTCAAATATACAATATATGTATTTAAGGCAATATTTGTAACCTGTTTTAAACATGAAGCGTAGGTTTAAACTTTCTCATTATCACGGCCTTATGTCTGTTGCTGAATCATATACTGTCTTGAGTTTCGGGTAGCCTTGACTAAGTAACAGTCAAAATACATGGCTAAATGTTGAATCCTATCATACATATTTTCTTTCATAGATCATAACCGAGATTAGAATATGCACAACCACTTAGGCTGGTTCTTTAATATACATGATGTTTATATTGTAACAAGACCCAGAGCAATATGTCATGAACGTATTTTTTTGCAAAAAGCGCCCACTCTCTGGAATACTTTGTCTATCGGCATCAGAAAACAAACAAGTTTCATTCATTTAAACATGCACAAAACACCTTTCAAAAACATAAAATGCACTAAATATCCTTGTAGAAAATCATTGTTGAAATAATTTGGTTTAAGTCTCACAGTTTTATCATTACTCATTTTCTGGATATAGTTATGATATCAAATGACGTTGACTGTTTTGGATACATATATTAAAGCCATCTGTAAGCGCCTATTAGATCAATACAATACGCGTGTTAAAAAAGACGCGTAACATTATCATTTCGTCTTTTCTACACACACATATACACTCTAACACTAATGTGGCTTTTTATTATGGTTTCATTTTTAGGTTCTGCTGGCAGTATTGGTCACGATGGCAACATTGGTTGTTTCTAGCGAGAATCAACGTTGGAACGATTGCTATGATTTTTGTGTGCTCATTTTCAATAACTGTATGTTTCAAAGAGACTGTGATTATCGTTGCAAGGCTGAATGTCGTGTCAATAAGTTATCTTGTGAAACAGATTGCTAGGAATTATATTACTATATTGATGGAATTAATTGCAATATTAACTTTAATATGTTACAAACTTGTTTTCAATATTAATACGTATTAATATGATTTGTACATTAAAACCAATAAATAATATTATTTCTTTCTGCAATAATTGCAATTTTGAATGTTGATTTTTTATAAATAGCCCCACATTAAGATACTATTTTACCATACATTTTGCTTGAATAATTAAATATCAAATTTCGTATTGCCCGTACAGAGGTGATTTGACATACTCAAAGAATGGTTTAGTAAACAGTTCTATGTCTGAGCATACTTGGGTTACATCTAACAGTAAATATGATAACAAACCAGCTAAAGAATACTCTAAGTGTCTAGGTAATTAATAGCTTAAAATATATTCACAATAATATATTTCTGACACTAAATATGATACTTTGCAGTGACATTATACCCCTTTACTATTCTCATGATTTTATTTCGAGCATGAAATAGTTAATAATGAACTGTATTCACATTGTTCACAAGCATAGTGTTTGCGATAGGCGCGTTATGGACTAGGTGTTTGACATACATGTATTTGTCCATGAATTTGAAAATAAACCATCTAGTAAAGAATGAAATGTATCAGTATCATTTTCTGTATTATGATTTAAATCAATTAAAGAAAGAATTACTTAATCAGCATGTGTGGTTTTAATATTTATAATAGGAACACTGTATTGGTAGTGTTTTGACTATATATACATTTTCAAAACGTTTAATCGCTATTGCAAAGTTATACATAAGACTCGCCATTTTAGATATAGGGAATGGGCGATTGACTGTTTTCCTTCTATTGTCGCTAAAAGATAACAATATATCCGTTATCATTCAAAATACAAAATTATTGGGGTGTAAATCATGTATTTCAATCATGGTTTTACCTGAGTCGTTATCTGAATTTATGTCAAAATACAATAAAAATGTCCATTCAAACACGAACAAATATATTTTTTCTTGAATTCTGCTACTAAACACATAAAATGTTAAAAAGTTAAATTGTACATGTATATCCCGGATTTTAAGCACGTCATTGGTCTTTGAAACTGTTCATCTGATATTGTGTTACATTATGTGTAAAACTTTGGTCCAAAATCCCATCTTAAATCCCATAAACGTGTCCACCTATCCCTCTGACTTTAACCTGAATCATGCATCAAACACTGTTTTGTTTAAACCTTATTTCTGATGTTAAAAAGCCTAAATTATAGACGATCATGATATATTTATATGAGCCTTAACTTTTAATATATAATCTTGAAAATATAAAGTGATTTTAACAGGTCAAATCAGCTGTTAAGTTAGTTATGCTATCGCTTTAGGCTGATGCTAGCTATCACTGAAAAACAAGTTCGCAGAAAAACACTAGGTTTTTAACAAATATTGCCCAGCAGCTTTTCAAACCATTAGACATGAGGAGTTAAATCATTATGTAAATAACACTATGTTCCAATTTTGCCGTATTTTTCGCACCTTTAGGTTACTTTTATGCTTGATTTGAGTGCAATAATGTTATTTGACTAAAGTAATATCTAAACATGTATTGATTAAATATCTTCAAACGGAACGCCGCCACAATAAGTCTTCGAAATGGGGAAGACACAATGATGTTTTGGACAGAAATCTATTCTAAGGATGGCTTATCAGTGTGATATCAAAGTTTGTGTCAATCAATCAAACACAGGAGTAAACATTAAGTTATATATTTGAGCTGTTTCATGTAACATAACACCTTCCTAGATTTCATGTATAACCTAAATAAACACCATTATCTTATTTACTAAAGTAACAGTTGTAGTAGTAAAGAAAGTTGAATTTTATTATTATTAATTTTACTTGTATATAAATGATTAATTCGGGTACTATATTTCTTATCAATTATTTGAATGTAATAATATAACGTCTAAGGTACTTGAGTTTAATAACTATTAAAACCCTTTCAAATTTAATGATTTCTTCAATGGTGATGTTCATAAGAAAACATGAAGAAGCGAAAAAACTGCTTTCTAGTTTTTCACAGGGTCTAAACGTAAAGGTAATTAATTGCTACACTTGTTTAGATATATAGAAATATTTAGCCGCCTCTGTTGATTGAAACAAAGATTTACGTATTGTTAAAAGGGAAAGATAAACATCTATAAACATTGCTGATAAGCCGTATTTATATTTGAATTGAATATCATACAATTTATTTTGCAATTTTTGAAAACGATTTGTTTTGAGAAATAAACTATCTTACCAATCCTGGTTAAAATCTATTATTGAAATAAAATCCCTGTACTTATCTCTAACACAGTTACTTAAGCATTCACACATATTGATTTATTTGATATACCTGTGCAATTGTGTTGATTTAACTATAATTGTTTGAAATTTGGTTTTCCATTTTATTTCTTTTTAAATACACTCAATGCTTGATTTAATTGAATATGTAGCTCTTTAGAAGTAAATATACTTATAAAATAAAAGATAAATCGTAAACACATTTCGAATTGCACTCTTGTGATTGATTGAGTAATGATTGAGTAAAAGTCATCTTTTTTCATTTTATTTCACTGTAATACTACATTCGAGGTTGATTTGTAACAATGTAAAATAAAATTTATTTATATATCAAATCGATAACTGATGTCAATTGAACATTATCAAGGGAAGCTGACTGTTGTTTTGATTGTTATTGTCAAACATCCAGTGTGTAGTTTGTTAAGAGCTAACGCTGTAAATGCATAAATAGTATAATAATAGATAAAAAAGCTGTGCATGTGTTTTACAAAATATACCATCTTATTGAAATAACAGTCAACCTACTTGTCAATGAAAACATCAGTCGGTTTGGTTGATAAATGAATTTGGAATGTATCAATTAGTATTGTTTTATTGTATACATGTTTATTTCGTTAAACATTGAAGTGAAAATAACACAAACAACATAAGGGCCTTGGATGTGTAGGTTCAAATTAGGAGCATAGGATCTTAATTAATTTAACTATCAATACACATTTGTGAATGACTCTGTAAATTTGTTAACTCAATTACAAATGCCTTTTGTTGGATATGGATTACAAGGCAGGATTGGTAAGACCTTTTAAAATGTATCACCATTACTTGGAACTATCAATCCGTGCTTTAATACCTATTAATGTAATATAAAAACGTAGCTGATTATCAGATTGTGTTGACAAATGAAGGGCTCCGTGCAACAATGTGTTAAGTCTACTTAATATGTTTCGCCAAAATCTATTGCAAGGTGTCACGTGATTATAGATCCATGTTATATCCATGCTTCAAGAATACTACAAAATCCATGCCATCATTATAATATTATCCTTTGGGCCTTGCCAATTCTTATATAAATGACCAATTTAAAAACATTCAATGCTGCATTGCTCGAAACCTCGATTTCAGACTTAACACATTGTTGCACGGAGCCCTTCAAATGCTTATCGGTGTGTCTTTTTTAAACTTGCCTGTTTGTTCGTATTCGTTTGAGTCAGGTTATGAATTCATTTTCCTATTCCCATCGCAATCCGAGATAGCCTTAATCAGCTTTTATTTTCAGGTGCTCGTCACTATTTATTTTATTCATTATGTCCTCACTTCGTATGCATTCATGCTCTTATATTTTCCTTGTTATTCAAAATAAACTGTTTATTCCTTAACTCATGAATTGTTATATTTTCAGCTGTTATTAGTTTTGTTATCAATCACAGTAACACTGGCGACGGATAGTTTGGTCCCTCCGACTAAGTGTGAAGCTCTGTCGCGGTGTTATGAAGGGTGTAAAACATATCTTTTACATTGTGAAGGTATGATAAACTGTGAAACTAGGTGGTGCAATTCAATGTGTAAGGCTGATGTGTTAGCAACACTTTGGTGCCATTCGAGATGCGAGGAATATAATCAGGATTTCTGAAGATGATTATGGGAATATCTTTCTGATTTCTGCATATTTTATTGAATGAAAAACATATGCATCATATGCATATTGAGAATTTTGTTTAACCTTTTCCTCTTGCATCAATCAACAATGAATTATTTGATAATGATTTTTAATACAATTTATGACCATTTTCTATTTTTCCTCATCTTTATGTGATATTTCCATCAAATAAATCAAATTATAAATTATTATATGATTATTTCTGTTGATACATGTAAAACATTGCAGTGTCAATATTTTGTATGCAGTTTGACACTTGCACCTCTACAAAATTATGTCTGGCCATATAATTTAATCGAGCTAGGAAACTATATATTTGATGCGTTGTTTACAACAACTTCCTTAGGCAATGGCCCAAAATTACAAAGAATATATGTGTGTGTATGCGTTATATTTTATACAAATAGGTCGAACTTACAATTCATAGTTCATTCCTTACATTAAGATAAAATACCTTACATTAAAAAAACAGTGACTGGAAAATAACTATATATATATACTCTTTATGTATTCTAAGCATGTGTCGAGCTAATAAAATTTTATAATGTCTTTGAAAAGAGGGAATCGTTCTCATATCGGTGGCGTGATCAACATGTTCGCCAAAACTATAACGTGATTAAAATCATAAGGGTAATGTAGAGTGGATAAATACTCCCCTCCGCAATTTTGAATGCGAGTATATAGTTATATATATATAGTTAAGTTATATTTACTTTATTTTCAAAGGCAAAACGTGATATGATTATTCCATACACCAGAAACGTCATGTATTCATGTCTCATATTCTACCTTTAAATTGTTAAATAAAGTTACACAAAATAAACTAATAAATGTAGCTTTTAATAAGATAGTGACTTGATTTTATATTGTTTATATTATTCGATCCTAAATGAATCAGAAAATGTTTTATATACAGTATGTGTTTGCATTTATGACTGAACGTGGTTACAACATGGAGCAATTATGGCACATTCAATTATTATGGGTTTGAGGTTCAGCCAAATAAAAGTGCACAAGGCACATAAAATGCCGTTAAGAATAAGTTGATAATATAAACAAGTTCCGAAATGCCGTATTAATGGGTTTAAATTAAAATCTAACATATAGATTCGATTTCCTAGCTTATTTAGAGCCTTAATTAAAGAATTTCTTATTTCTATGGCCTTCTTTTTTTATTAGTTCAGCCGCCAATGTACTTTATCTGCATCAGGAACAATTTACTATGATTCATCGATTTTATAATGTGTCCATGAAAAAATCCATACACCATAAGATTAAATCCATACGATCTATTTCATTGTACCCAGTTGAGCCTCAGTTTATGCATTAGCCGGGCAGAAATTAACAAACTGACACTAACTAATTGTACAATGATTCTAAAAATAAAGAATTCGAATATATTTGATTTTTAAAAGCGCTATTGAAATTGTATATAAACAATTCAAACGAAGAAAAAATAGTTGAAGTAGTTTCTCTTAATTGCACACATATTTTGAGATAATATGACAGCAACCTATGTTATATTCCAGCACCTATAAGACGACTATATTTATTCACATTATACTAGTATAGTGCTAAAGTTATATTTCCTGCAATAATAATATAAATTCTTAATTGGGTAGGTATTACGCCTTGTTTCTCTACAAACTTTTATTGACAAAATAACAATTACATTGTTGAATTAAAATCTTATTATAATTTCCAGCTCATTGTCAGTGTTTCAAAGACCAATCGAAACTTCATGATCGAATTTTCATGTAGTCTAATACAAGGTAGCTGTTCAACCTGACGTTATAATGGGGACTAAAGATGATGTGATTGATGATGAATTTGAATATTAAGGATAGTCAACATGTACTAGCCATCTAGTAAAATGGTTTGTACTGAAATTGATTTATATTATTCGTTTATAGCTTAATTCGGATATAATACATTGATATTTGAACTGGTACATTAAGGAGGCATTAGGGGTGAAACAGGATAAGATAAAGGCTCAGTGTGTACTAATGATTAAATCTTAATGTAAATACAGTATTCAATCGAACCCCATTACGAAGGCTTTGCACTTCTTTACATTGTTGTGTTCGTAAGTAAGCCATAAGCTGTTGCGTTCGCAAGCAAGCATTTTCCTAGAGAAATTATCAATGCGTTTGTTAATTCCATAACGTTCACCTTAAATCACCTTACTTATCAACTCACATAACACTTCTACTCAGAATAAAAGGCAGATTCTAGAAATAAAAATACGGACTCAATTTCATAAATGTTGAACGAATATTTCATCAAATCAGAATTAACAGCAAAACAAGATAAGATATTGTAGGGAATCGATATATAAAATAGCCAATTTATATCATATTAAAAATCAGTATATAATTTGGGAAGAGCGTAAAAAAACAATGGATCATTTCAAATCAAGGAATGTTGTGGTAACATTGATATACATGAATACATTTATTCCTTTTATAATTGCAAGGACAGGAACATATTACTATGTCAAACAAGATTTTCGCACTATAGCTAGCCAGAATATCACCATTCCTGTTCGTTCCAAATTAGAATGTGTAGAGAGTTGTATGAGTGATGATACATGTGTTATAGCAAATCACGGGAAATCGTATGGAAACAGCTTGGTGTGTGAATTAATGTCCGTTGAGAGCGAAGTTTCTGGTTTGTCTGTTGAAACATCTGGAGATTGGCAAACCATTGGTAAGTTGTTATCGCTTCACAAAATCTCATAATAAGCTCATGCTGGTTTATTTTTTTTGTACGAGTTGATTATGATGTCATGCCGAGATATTGCACAAGTTTGGAAGCCCCATAACTCCTTATCTCGCGATAAATGATCTTTCTCCTCCTCTTTTTCAACAACCGGCCCTTTGTTTTCATGTTTGATTCGCTCAATTTCTCAATTTTCTATATACCAGTTTCAGTTGATTATTTTATATATAGCTTATCGTTTTGGACATTACAACACCGGTTCTATATTGATAATGCGGAAAAAATACCACTACATAACCATGCATTTTTACTTAGTTGCATAATGTGCCTTTACTAGACATAAAACCAAATAGCCAAGAACAAAGGGATAAATATTGGTCATAACAAAACTACTGCTTTATCTACCCGGGAAACCCTTAAACTAGAACATACTGAGTTTATATACTAGACATGTACTACAGCGAGCCAGAGAGTTTTAAAAATCATTTTGTTAAAAAAAATATTGAACAATTTCATGAGATAATACCACGAACTAAAATATGACTGCAAACACTTCTCAGCAGAAAATTGATAGCTCATATCATTAATAAGCTATAAATCTAACTCTGCATATTTCTGCTGATTCAAAATACAGTTATATATATAGTTTATATTTCAAGACTGTTTTTCTTGTTTCATCAATCATTCAACAGAATAATCTTTAGAAACCCCTTTTTGATAAAATATACACTCAATGGTCTATATACATTTTATAAGAAATTATTTAAACGGTTTTCTACTAAACAAGTAAACTGAAATGTATTGATAAACTAAACATTGTGTTAGCTAACGCTTGAAAACATTTGTATTTTAGTTTATGTATTATATATTTTATCAATTATGTTAACACATCAACATATCGTTCAATGTAACGTTTAAATTGTCATTTTTGTTTGTACCTATAATTTAAATGGATAGCTTTAGTACTTTCGTTTCCACATGTTTTTTAAAACGTTAATTACCACTTGCTTCATTTATGGCGTATCAATTATTACGTGCTATCTAAGATAACGTCGATTGTTGTTACTGAGTAAATTCTATTCGATTTCTTTTAAATACGATTTTATCAACTAAAGTCCATTTGTCTCTGTTTTTCTTTTGTTGTTAGTGGTTTGATTATTATAACTTTTGTTTCGAAATAGGTTGGCTACCCAAAAACAGCAATTAAGATTTTGAAGTGAGACTTATTTTTTATTGCCCATTTCGTAGAATGAAAAAAAATGTATCAAAATTATATTTACGCAAACTATTTAATGATTACCTTGTGGCTTGAGAACAATTCTAAAATAAGGCACTAACGTAACAAATAAAATGATGTTGTAAATATCTTGCATATATCAGATTGAACATTGGCGTGAAAATAAAGGTAAACAACTACATAATTACCATGTGGTAATTATTCACGCTCAACCGGAAGTAAATTGTAGCAGTAATAAAATTGGACATGTGAGTTGTATGAAGGCATGGGGCCTGCGTCCCCGGCCCGATGTAATGTGAAATGAATAACATATATACCCTCAACTTTCAGATATAATCAGAGATAACTGATATAATTTCAGTACCCTGTCAGACAGTGTTCAATGGTACATGCTTTGCGGTGATTCCTTTGAAATTAGACTGGTATGCTGCACGTGACCATTGTGTCTGGCTTGGGGGCCAATTGGCCGAAGTGAAAAACGAGAATATCAACAATTACCTGAAAGCGTTTGTTATTGGTGAGATTATGTTGTGCAAAACATAATGTGAATTTTAATTAGTTAAATTTCCGTGACAGTATAACAATAGAGCGTTAATAGGTCGTGAAGGTTAATAAGTCTATTGAATATGAGAACTGTGAATTGCAAATTGATTTGAGTACAATGAAAACAATTTTAAAAGGGAAAATTTTCTAAGCAAAAACGTACCTTTTTAAAGATTTTCAAATAGTCACATATAAATTCATTATTATAAGATGACATTATGTTATTAACCAGTTTGACCAGTTTAATTAACATATAAACGAATATTCGATCTTACCTTAATGTGTAGACCAGCACCGAAATGTGTGGTTGGGAGGTAGTCGAGAAGACGTCTCAAGCCGATGGAAGTGGACAGCAACAGATCAGGAAATCACATGGTCGGATTGGTCCCCTGGAAGACCACTCGCCAATGACAAGCATTGTATCGCAACGCTACGAATGTGGCAAGGGCAATGGTCGCACTTCTTCTGCACAACAACAGTTATGCATGTTTGTGAGTTTGTGATGGGATGAAGGCACACACGAGCTTATAAATACAAAACAAATTGACAAATAAGCATAGATTTGTTATAGTATTTGAAACCTCATATAAATGAAGAATAGCAAATCATTTTAGAAATCGGGCAAAATTTAAGTATATCATTTATGTTAAGTGTTAACTACATTGCAATGTAGTTAACACTTAACGACGCTAACTTCAAACTTCTTGAATTTCTCAAAAGGTTTAATGACAAATGCCCCATGTGTATTTCTGCTCAGCAACACATATGCATGTTAATTAGTTTGTGATGGGACGAATGCACATATAAGCCTCTAAATAAAAATGATTTTATAATTTGGATTTAGATTATCAATGATAGTAAATTTATTTAAGATATAAGGTAAAAGGGTTCTTTATCACCAATTTTAGATTTTAAAACATTTTGAAAAGAATTTTGTCATAGTATAGTGTATGAATACAATTAAGGTCATTGATAATGCAATGGCAACAGTATAATTGATTTGACCCGATTCGGAATTCAGGAGCATTATTTTGACCCAGTTACAAATAATGATATATAATTAAACTTAATTCACTTAAGTCACTTAATTTATTTTTATGTCAGTGTTGTGAGTGATTAACCAAATAATGTATCCTTTATATTCATTACAAAACGTTTTATTTAATTAATCGTGATATGGGAACACATAGTGATAACCTGAGAACGCCAATAAAGTTAAGTCAAATGTATTTTTAAATGAATGTCAACATAAATTACATATTTACCAGAAGGGTTGCTAGCGTCATTTGTTATGTTAATGTAAATTATGTTTATTTCTTAATAGAGTGTGTTTAACAAATATCAACGAGAAAAATATATCGAGTGTTTGATTCCAATTTCATCTCAAAGCGCTTTTCAGGAGAAATAAGTAATAAATTAAAATTAGCTCACACGTCTTTTATTTTCATGATTATTTTAATGCACATGACTTGTTGTTATCCAATCAAAATATCAATTACATAAACATGACTTACTTACCTAGAAAATACACAGAAATACACCTCTAAGTCGAGAATACGCAATGGTCTGATTAAGGGTCGAACCCTGATTGAGAATCAAAGCACTAGACCAGCAAGGGCACGAATGCTTATAACTATGCATTGTAGTTTAAGAACATCTCGCATTACTTACCGAGATCGAACGAACATTAGAGTTATCATGTCCTTGAAAGCGTGTTTTTTCTATGCAGTCACATATTTGGCTATACATGACACGTATGGTGTTTACAAGCAACAAAGCTACGTGGGCACTGTCGTTCTATTTTTAAATACAGACGTGATCCAAATGATGCAGGTTTGAAAAAAAACAACGCAATCAAATAGTAACAAAATAAGCAGCATAACTAGGTCAGATATTTGATACTATATGTATGACTTAATCTAAACAGACTCTGGTTTAATTGTGAATAAAAAAAACAGTATTAACTACGTTTTCAAATAAAATATTCCCTTTGCCTTATAATATAACACGTTCGAAACGGGTTCATAACAAATATAATAATACCTATTTGCTGCTATGTGCTACAGCTATGTCATTGTGTTTAATTGAAGCATTGTTTTTATTTGAAATTTAGTAAAAAAAATAGTTGCGTTTTAGCTATGTAAACTTGATTTATCGAGATAAATTAATATTAATTTGAAAATGATGAATTAACCATTAACACTTAATCATCTTGCTATATTCCAATTAAAGCTTTTCTAAGCATGTATTTGATAAATATTATTTTAGTTTCCGTGATCACTGTGTGAAGTGTTGCTGACATATTTGCTAAGCTAAACCTATCTTACCTAGTTAATAACCAAATCACATATGTTTTAATACAAACACAGTTTAAAGAGTTTTGTCTTAATATGATACTTATTTACAACGTGTCGACGAGTTCTATCTTAATTGGCTACTTTTTTCGACGTGACAATTGTGTGAATTGTGACTATTATTATTGGAAACGGATCATATGACTCGGATGAGAGTAAGTAAGATTAAGATCCAATTTGTATGATTTGTAAAAAATCCTATCAATTACATGAAACCATAAATGACATTTTTAATAACCATAAAGTTTCATGTAACAATACCATGGTTATTAGCAGATCAGGCAGAAATGTTCATATGATTTGAACATGATTCATATATCATTTTCAACAATACTCCAGCCACGCACACTCACACTTGATTTATATTTAATTGCGTTTTTAGGCAGTGTTATTACTGCCACTGGTTTTCGTGACAAGCGTATTGAACTTTCTCGATCCCCATGACTTTGAAGATTTCATTGATGAATGCTGGTACATCATGGAAAGTTGCAAAAGTGAATGTGTCATCTACCATTTCAATCTTTCATCGGACGAAAGCGAGCGCATTGCAGAATGTATTGACGCGATTTCTTATCACATTGCTAATTGATAAATAAACATCTTTGTGAAAACAAATAATTATTCCAAAGGCGAGGCAGACATTGGTTGAAGAATACGATTATATGAGGCAATACTCCATATCAAACACTATCAAGATAGAGAGAAACTCAAATCAGAAACCTAAAAAAGGGGGTTGGTAATGATAAAGTATCATTCTCCATAAATGGTTTCGCACTGGATGCTAGTTGAGGGTTCGATTCCCACGGGGTTGTCTAAGTCTTAAGACTTAGATGTTGAGCACCTCGGTTGTCCTCAGTGTCCGGTAAGAGGCCACTACTTCTAATAAGATAAAGTAGTATTAAAAAAATGGTTGAAGAATAAGGTTTATGCTATTTTCGTTCGGTGCTACATCAATCGAATTCTAATAATAGAATATGTAGGACTGTTTTCCATGCAAATATCACGTAAAACTAAAACATACGTGTGCTATGTCATTCATGAGTTTATCTATGAGAGTTTAAAGGTTCTGGGGTGGACTTTATTATTCTTTTCTTGGTTGGATATTGTTTGGGGTAAGCTATTTATTTTCTTAAAGTTTTCATCCGCCTTCCATCCCTCCACCTATGTTACATTTAATATTTGAATAATCAAATCAGAATAAAATCTGATCTCACCACATCAATTTATTCATCTAGCAACTCTATGCGTTGTTCATGTGTTTCCAAAGGAAAATGGCAAATTGCGAAGTTTTAATATTGTGTAGCAACTAACTATTATTGCCTTACTTGTAAATTTATTAAACAATGCTAATTCCGTGACTGTTATTTTGATGTGTGAAAGTCACATTGAAGCGAAATCATAAAACATCTGAGCTTTCAGAGGCTGCAAAGTGTTGTGGTCCGATAAATAAATAGAAACATTGGTATAATAATATGCATTAGTAAAATATAAACAAAGAATGACAGGCGCAATATAATGTTTATTTAGCAACTGCATGCGTACAATTTAAGCAAGATCATAACTGCATGCATACAGGGCAATTATTTTTATGCAATGTGTGTGTTAGATACGAATTCTAAATCGAAGTCAAATCTGTTTAAAGAGCCTTGTGGATAAATGTATAAATCCTTATTTCTTGCATACATTTTGACAATTATTACATGCTTGACGTTGCTTTAATGAAAAAAAAACATAAGGCGCACCACTGGGCTTCCCAAAAAAACATACTTTTCCGGTGACGATATAATAACGTCACAATGCTAATAACCATATATGGCCGCATTAATTGTGCCCGTTTTACCCTCACAGCAAGTCAATTGGCAGTTTTAGACAAGAAAATCCATATTTTATGGTTTGAGTATTACGATGTGACTTATTTATAATACCATGCATACAATACACACAAAGAAAGCATATAATAAAAATTATACTTCATGGTTTCAGGAAATACGGTCCACCGGACGGTCACCCTCATGGCAAGAATTTCCCGTATTTCCCTGAAAGCATTTAGTATCATTATAATATATTAACGTAGCTTATGTTTGATATGGATAACCATTAAGTATATTCGACAAAAAAAGAAGTGTCCGGTCATTTTAGGTTTATATTTTTTCATTGTATAACAAGTGGAACCAATTAAAACACTTTGGTTGGTTTCAGTTATGTTAATTATAGATGGTCTCGCAAACTTAACAATCTGGAATCCGTTTGACGAATATCTCGTTTGTTTTATCGAATGGCTAAGAAACATTGATTTTGTCCATCATTCAATGAGTATCGTAAGGAGAGGAAATGCGATATGTGTTATAAATAGTACAAGGTTTTCGTTAATCAAAACCGGTGAGAAATAATAAATTTCAATGCGACATGCGACGCAGGACACATAGTAAAATGTCGGAAAATCGTGTTTTGCCGCTTATCTGCGAAAGCAGTATTTATCACGTTGCAACATAAAAGCGGTATGATATTAAGATAGCTCACAGGGTGTGTACTCTGTTAATTGCACTTTGACTTCCATTTGCTCCATAGCCTAGCCGTAATTCTGGAATAAACTCAGTATATTTTGAAAAGGATAATGTAACCTGGTTACATAGTCGGGACATTCGAACGCAAACTGTCATTGTCAATGTTATCTTCAAGGGTGCGCGGAATAGAAACATTATACCGAAAACCGTTGTTGTCCTCGTTTGCTATATATAAAATGTCGCGAAATGCATTGAAAATACACTCGATATTGGCGCGGTTTCGAGCAAACAAAACACTTTTAAGTGAATACGCTTAACATAAGGAGGAACATTGTAATCTAGAGTTACGAGCTATGAGTAGCTATTTAACTGTCATTTTAGCCGCCTTATCACACTTAAATTGAGTCAAATAGTTCTATCTGTTTATCGAGGCGTACGCTTGCGTGCACTATTGCTATTAAGCTAGGGCGTGGAAATCGTCATCAGGTTGTCTTAGACATACACAAAAATGTGTTTTGTATTGATTGAAAACTTAAGCTACGGAGTTACTTAACGTGATTTTTCAATCAATATCGTGCTTCGAAGTAACCAAAAAAAAATCAAAACTGTTGTGAACCCATTAATGGAGCATTATACAACCAGGGAAGGCAGCATTTGACATATTCAAACGTTTTTTTTTAAACAATTGTCCCAATCTTTGGCCGGACCATACGCAAAATACTTTTATTTGTTCCAGATTTGTACTGTTTGTATATTGGTGTTCAATAATAATTGTACCTGTACGTTTTATCATACACATTAAAAGGTTAACATACACTAATATCAAATGAAAATATATGCCATTTATCCATGTTTGTCTATTCTCTTTGGCATATAAACACAGCAGTCGGCAAGTATAAATGGACGTTTCTGCTCAGAATAGAAGATAGGTAGTTTATACTGCGACTGCGCATGTTTGTTATTTGGGTATCAATACTCTCATATAGCCATGTGTGCATCTGGCTATTGCAACATGCTCTCAGTCTATGTTTGTGCCTTCTGCAGTAAGCATCCATTTGTGATAACTGAAATGTTTCACCCGCCTCCACCCCATCTCCTCCTTTTGGTGTTTTGTTTAATCGATACGTTTGTCAAATTTGTATTTGTTGTCTTTATGTATGTTATGTTTTTCTTCATTTTCAAATGTTTTTCTGCGTCTGTGTGGGCGGTTTCCTGTGTCCTCCACAGACGATATTGTATTAATAATTAGCAACAACTTATTGGTCAATTAATAATTATGTTATGTGTGTGTTACTATTTTTACATGTGTATTTGTACTGTTTGTATATTGGTGTTCAATAATAATTATACCTCTACGTTTTATCACACACATTAAAAGGTTAACATACATTAATATCAAATAAAAATATATGCCATTTATCCATGTTTGTCTATTCTCTTTTACATATAGACACAGCGGTCGCCAAGTTTAAATACTTTTATTTATTCAAGCGACCGCCGCAACTGGCTTGAATTATTGAATATGCGACTAAAGAGTCCAAATATACCAATTACTTGTGACAATAATAGCTAGATATTTCAAACAGCCATGGAAATGCATCTTAGAAGGTTTGTTACTCGCTTTTTCGATCGTTCATTTTCAAGAGTTTGCGAAACGTCAAAAGCAAAAATAGAGTCGTAAAAACTCATTAGAATCTCTCACAAAACCGTATATAACAATGCAAAACTTTGCGTATTTTATAAACAAAGAATAAGTTTATTTTTGAATAAAATATTCTAAGCAAACACTTCTGAAGCAGATACATTGTTGTGACATAATACAACTTTTACCTCTGCTCGATTAGAAAGATTTTAATACTTTTGTTTTTTCGCATTTGCATTATACTTTTATATATTTGATGTCTGCCAAAATTGATTGAAAATTGATTGGTGGGCTGTTCAACTATCTATCGTAAATGCAAATAGCTGTGTTTAGTAATTTATGCTTTTACAGAACTTTAAATTGCCTATTAATTAATTTCGACGAAGCTCACAGTAAAGTGTTGCTAATTTACATAGAGGTCACACACAATTTAACGATATATAAAATTGTTATTTTAAATGTCGTTTTCATTTTATATACATGTGACTCATCGGAAACTTGTTTTGATCAAAACGTTCCTAGCAAATGACGAGGTTCTGACTTAGTATTGACATAAAGACAACATAGGTGTTCTTTTAAACTATTTTAACAACACTTTAATTTGGTTTAGAAGATCGTTTAAACTTTTGTATTTTTTCACACATAAAAGCATTAAGTCAGGAAAAATACTGTTTCTATGTTCAAAGTTTTAAATTGAATATCGTTTATCGTTTGTTTCGATAGATCTTTAGAACCTGCTTTTGAGATAAGGTGTCCATACACTACTCTAAATAGTGACATTGTACATTTTACCATAACACGTTCTTCAAATAATATTAAACCTATAAAACTTGACTTGAATTCATAACAATTGAAGGTGCATTGCCTTTGCTGAGACATGCCTTTGATGTAACTGATGTAGGGATGGTGTTTTCTTGTATCTTTATAAAATAATGAAAGCAATTTGTTTGCCAAAGTATTCCAGGACTATTCACATGCTTTTGCAGGTATTGTTCCACATTGAAAATGATTTTGCAAAGATTGTTTGGCATTAAAAACATGAATGAAAACGCAATGTGAAACGACAAAAAACATTTATAAACCAACAAAACACGAATAGAAATATTCAGTTATAATAAAATGTATATAAATGTGACTTGGCCTGCTTAAATCCTAAATTGTGATAAATATTACAATAATATAGCAATCTATCATATATATATAATAGTAATTTATCGTGAAATATGGATTACCAAACAAGATTGGTGAGTGTGCATTTTGTTTCTAAATATCAATTGTGTGCGCATCTATTCCTTTCACATTTTTACAACATTGCAATATTCTGAAAATCAAATCATTAAAAAGTACATGTTTTTAGTATATATATATATGTCGTAGTCAATCTGTGAAAACCGCGTATGTTGACATTCGCTGAATTTTTCAGTCAATATCAACATTCGCTGGTTCACTCAGCGAATGTCAACAATGCCTAAAATTTCAAGGAATTGTCAACATACGCTGAAATTTGCCCCGAAAAATTGACTGATATGATTTTCGATGAATAAGTTATTGCGATAGGCTAAACGTATTGTATACTTATTGAGATCAACACTATGAATAAGAATTAAATGTTTTTGTTTCATAGGGTAATGAACTGATACTAAAATAGATCAAAGATATAGCTCAAAATAATAAAGGCTAAATAATAGGATTAGGGTTATGAAATGTGATGCTTCGTTTGTGATAATTGTTTAACAGACCGAAGACTATGCTTTTGTGGTTTAAATAGATTTATCTAAATGATCATTCATAGATCGCAATGTGTATTACATAATTCGAATAATAGCATGGACTAAACCCATGAGTCATAATTCTCGAATTTCAATTGCAATTATGGAATCGAACATAATGGAATAAACAACGTTTATATTATATATTAAAATGCCCTTTATGATCATCATGTGTAAAAGACGGAGAAAAGGGCAATTGCGGATTGATAAGATTTATCAAAAGGAGCAGGCATTGCTAGCAATATTCAACACACATCATTGGAAGAAAACCCCATATATCACTATGCTTAGATTACCATTGCAATTGTGCAATCGAATCCAAAAACGCTCTTATTTATATATTTTAAGGTATTTTGTATTGACCTTACATAGTCCTATTATTGAGAGGAAGTTGATCCCAAAGCATAAAAATTCAATAATATTCAATACATCAAAGTAAATGTGTGTTATTGCTCTGCGAACATAATTTATTTCTCGAATGTTATTTTAGTCAATCTGTGTAATTTTTCGGGGTAAATTTCAGCGTATTTTGACAATGCCTGGAAACTTTAGGCATTGTTGACATTCGCTGAGTGAACCAGCGTATGTTTACATCGACTGACAAATTCAGCGAATGCCAACATACGCGGTTTTCACAGATTGACTACAACATACACATATATATACAACAGATAAATAAGATGCACAATTATGCTGATGTTTATTTATATAGAAACGTAGTGTCTTAAAAGTAATATCCCGGTTCTACATATATCGAGCGAACTATCTTAAGATTTTATTGTATGTTAAAGGACTTAATTCAGTTCGGTTGGATAGTTTCTCTCTTTGTGAAGAATCCGATGAAATGAACGCTTTTGTGTAATGATAAGCATTATTGACCAATAAAGAACACTTTGAAACAACGACACCATTTTAATATAAGATATTTAAGACAAATTTAAAAATAAGGAAATCAATTATCTTTATTTAACTGTACATTATTTGAACAAAGAACAGTTTTAACAAAACGGACAAATCAGAATAAATGAAATGTTTACCTGCAGAAAAATTATTTTAAGCATTTTTTGTTGAAATGTGAATGCTACTGAGGGTGTCATTATCAAATGTAAACATGGAAAAGCATTTGTAAAAACATACATATCAATAGCAGTAGGTGAACTGTGAATTGTTATGCTATAGACATTTTCATTTATGCAACAATTACCAAATGTCGACTGGTTTTCGATAAATATGAATTATTATTAACGAGCTTTGGACCAATGTGGATAGGGAAAAATATCATGACAATAAAGTACATTTGTTGAAAATGAATTTAACGCGGTTGAATGTATTATTTTGAATTTAATGAAAAAATATTTTAAAAATTCCAGGGCACAAGAATATACCTTTATCCCAGAATCAAACCTGTGTAATTTCTTTTAAAAAGAGACAGATCCAGAAGGCCCTTAGTGTGCTCCACCCCCGTGAGTTGAAATGTTCAATCAGATACATAAACTTGGGGAACGTTCTTCAGTTTTTGCTTTAATTCAAATAAGCCTTGTTTAGAAAGTCACATAACTGAACAAAAACGAACAGTTTATGTTGTTTGTTCAAATGAATTTCTTTTCAATTTATCTTTATTTTTGACTTTATATTCAAAATAAGATTGATGTCTGAAATTGTGTCTATATATATAGTAATTTACTAGCAACACTATAGATCTAATGCACAGAACACAAAAAAATATACAATAACAAAACAAAACACATGAAAAGCCAATGCCACATTAAATATTTAAAACATTATAACATAAAATGGCAAAATCGTGATTCAATCATACCATTTTGGTAAAAGATGAGGTTAATTGTACAGAATAAGTACACTGATTTATCTTCCACGAAGGGTTACAAAACAGGATATGCAAGATTTCATATATACAACAAATTATAAATGTATTCAATTTGAAGTTAAATAATGCCTATGAGATATCATTATTATGGAACTCACTGAGTAATATATATACTTATCACATATACATTCAAGTGGTGCGTGAGCTACATTTTAAACGAGCAAGACCTAATGTTTTTCTGTGTTTATCCGAATAATGATTTTATTTATATATAGTTATAAAATGTTCACAGTTCATTCTAAAATTTAGTTATAAATGCATCATCAACGGATAATAATATAGCAGCTTTCACATATTGAAAATACATAATGAAGAAAACCCTATGTATTAGGTCATTTGCACGTAAATCGGCATCTCAAATGTTCAAACTCAGATTTTGATTGATGTTTTTGATACAATTATTTTGATGAATACGTCATTTATATTTTAATAAGTTTTTTTTATAATTATCAAGCTTGAGAGCCTAAAAAAACTTAAATTTAATATTTCGAGGATATTATCATAAGTGTTGTTTAACACCCCATGAGTTGTTAATTAACCCATATGCTTTAATTTGAGTTTGCAAGGATAACAGTACAAAAATCGTGTTTTCCTAGCTAGGATGAAACCATATATACTTTATTTTTTGAACATTGATATTGTGTCAATTAAATCATTGTCTATAAATATGTTGCATCGATTCAGTCAATGATGAACATAAGCTTACTAATAACATGCATTCAATTATCAAAAATCGATCTGAACAAAGCAAATACAAAACATGTTATATGTTAATAATATTTCTTAAATCTATAAATAGATACACAAACTACACCAAGTTGTTCAGTAAGAAATCAACTTTATTAGTTCAGTGGGTTGAGTGATGTACTTATCTTGCTACGTAATTTAACTTCGTTTATGAGAACCCATATTCGATCACACCAAATGATGAAATTAACATCATGGTTTTGTTTTAGTTGTGACTAGATATTATTTGATATTTATGATCCATAAATTAAATTGTTAAACTTGAATGGCATCAATTGAAAATCAATAAAAACCTCGTGATTTGTCACCTTTATAATTCACAAAGTTAACATTAAGACAAAAAGATACGTCTCACAATTAATCATATTAATAAAAAAATCTAAATAGTGACATACATATATTTGGGATAATTATGCATTGTTCACCTGTTGCATTTTCAGCTTGCGTTGGTGCTGTTTTCTGTGACAATAACAATGGCAATTACTGCAACGGCTACACATACCGACACAGAATCTAGGATGATTGATGATCTTTCAAAGTGCTATCTTTTGTGCGACGCAAGAAAGAGTACATGTCCAGACCCATATGCATGTACTGATAACGAGTGCACCGAATGGTGTATAATTGTTTGGTATGATTATTGGGTGTGTCGAGCAATGTGTGAAGATTATTACATTCGTATTTGATACGAAATTAATTGTTGTGAACATCCATTGCATTAGATCTGTATATTAACTATGTGCCATTTTGATTTTAGCAATACCAAATGTTGATGTTATAACGACAATAAACCATACATTTGAATTTGGTCTTTTTTTGCTATATTTTCTTGATTAGAATTGGTCTGCTAAATATCGGGTACAATTTAGTCTGTGCTATCAAACAATTAATCTAACAATGTATGAACTGAAGCTTATATGAAATAAACAACGCATATGATTTAAACAATGTCATCCCCATCACTGGTCGATCATAATATCTTAAGAAGAAACGTTGAACAAAAAAATCATCAATGCGTTTGAAAAGAATACATCCAATAGCTTTATTATTAACACACTGTATGAATGCGCTATAGATAGACAAATATTCTACTTAAAGCTTAAATTGCAATTATTTTTAGTTTCCTTTGTTGAAATACATCATAATACGACGCTTAACTGACAAAATATCAACTAAAATCACATTAATCTAACCCTATTTTATAAAAAAAAGTAGATGCTTGTTTAATATGAACCGAAAGATCAGCAACATCACGACTATACTCTCGGTTATATCGTGATATTTATAATGCATTTTTCTGGTAATGAACATCGAGGCCTCATAAAATGGCAACGTAACTTGAATTTTGAATGCAAATTAATTTGATCAGACGTATATTTGGTCGAATTTACTCAAAATAGAAATTGAATTGATGCTATGCTCTTCAATACAATCCTACATATGTAATTGATTATAGAACATATATAAAAATACATCATACATTTGAATTACCACGTTTAATCTCGCTTAATTAAATGTTCAATAACAAATACGATATAACAAACAGTTTTTCTTTCTGACAATAACTACGATTAAGCATGAACTTAATGACAATTACATAAATTTAAATAAGTTTATAAGCCAATATTGCTTAACGGATTATATATAAGGCCAGAGTGTATATCAAAAGGCAATAATGCTATGATTTGTAGAACAGGTGCATCAATTTGTTTACAGTATTTTATCGGTATACATTAAAGGCCGCTCATTATAATCTCCAGATAAATACACTTAAATGTGGGATAAATTAATCATGCACTTTGTATACAGGCGAGCAAAAACACCAGTGTCTAAACTGTGAATGGTGGCTGATTTGAGCATTTTCTGGTTTAAGAACCCAAAAACATTAACAACACCATAAAAATGACAAATGACAAATGAGTAGCATTATCTGTAGCCGTTGTATACACATTGCGATACGATTCACTTTATAGTTGGTGGTTTTAATGGAACCATCACAATTATAACATCTTTTTGAAAAAGGGCGCTTACTTCCATTAAACGATTGATTCATTAATATAAAGATGTGTTCTGCTACTATACTTATGTTAGTGCACTTAAAATAAACAAATAACATTAAGCAGACTATAATAATGTTTCGAATATAATCTTTGCTAAACTACTGACATGAACACATATTATCTCATTTATACATTATATTAAGTTCAAATTCGACGCAATTTTACAATGGCTTATTAAAGGCAGTGTATGTTATTATTGACGATAAGCATTATTTCTGTCAAAAGAAAAATATATTTCTTTTCTAATTAACAAAAAAAAATAAAAGAAGAAACAACTAGGTACAACGACAACATATGTTTGTCTATTAAACCATTATCTTTAAAGTGTCGTTTGTCTTTGAAGATAGTTTGATGTTATATTTTCCCACAATTTCACAAAGCAGCATTATATACAAAATCATGTTGATATATTTATAGCGCTTTGAAACTTTCCATCGTTTTTTTTTAATTTTGGTTTCTGCTGTTCAAATAGAGGTTTAAAAACTGCTTAACATACAAAGCACGTGTATAATTATGACTTATATCAATAATTATATTTAAATAAAACACCATTCAACACCATTATAATAGTGAATAGCGTTTTCTTTGTTTTAACATTGCTTTGATGCTAAAGTGACACATATAACAAGGTTGCTTTAAAAATTATAACAAATTACCGCATGATGATGAAAAGCCATATAGAAAACACATATCATTGTTCACACGCTTAGCATGTATCAATCTTTATTTAATGATTGTTAAGCATAGATCGCTCTCAAAATAGAACAAGGAATATCCCTTATAGAACAAAGTATCACAATAACGAACAAAACACACACATGAATTAAAATTAGTAAGAAAAGATGATTCAAAGTGAGATGGCTTGTTTGAATATAAATGGTTGATGACAAATCCAGTTAACTTGTTAGATATAGCTATACCAATTTATAAGGAGAGATGAACTACAAATTAGGATTGGTAAGAGGGTTTTCGATTGTCTAATGTCGAAGGTGCACTCATTTTGGATAGCACACTGAGTATGCATGCACAGGTTGCCCATGTCCGTAAAATGTGCTATTTCTACATTGCCTGGATACGGAGAATTCGACATTCGCTGACTAGGAACGCCGCTAAATCCCTTGTGCATGCTCTAGTAATCTCACGTTTGGATTACTGTAACAGCGTGTATATAGGTATTCCGAAATACTTAATACGTGAACTTCAACTCGTAATGAACGACGCAGCACGGGTTGTTATGGGCCTAAGGCGTGACCAGAGCATAAGCATTTCCGCAATTCTTGCCGAACTACATTGGTTGCCTATGTCTCAGCGAGTAGAGTTTAAGATCGTATCTATGGTATACAAAGCGTCAAATGGGCTGGCCCCGAGTATGTTTCTAGTCTTGTATCCTGCAAAAGTCTTAGGCACTCTCTAAGATCATCTAAAGGCTCCATTTTGGATATACCGAGAACTCACAATAGA
>LQRL01152733.1:0-14377 GCA_001703475.1 Hydroides elegans
ATTTTCGACAGTGAAAAGAATATGCGACAGTTTTGAATCCAACTAAGTACTCAATGTGCATTAATAGAAAAAATAAACAAGCGCGACAAATCATGAAATAGTCTAACAATCATTATAAACTAAGCCAAGACTATTTTGATTTGTTGTATCTTATCGTTTTTTTTGTATTCATGTATTTCCAAATCAAATAAATTAACGGCCAACATGTTTATTATCACGTTATATTATGACAAGATTAAAAACTATTATTTGAATCACTATATAGTCTACCCTCCATTTTAAAAATCAGTATGCGTCACCAATTTTATTGAGGGATCTGTTAATAGGAAATCGTATTGAAATGTCCGCAAATATACTGGATGTCATACAAACAACTCAATTAAACTCTGACACATTTATCAATCATTGGCCACCCATATACTAAACATAGCGCGGGACCCAGTAATATTTTTCTAAAAAGCTTAGAAATCCTTTAAAAACTCGTTTTTTGAATATAAATTTTTTTATATATATTCCAAAAATATTTACATTTAACAAAAAGTCCGCCTTTTCCATTAGAAATTTGCAACAGTAAAAATTTTAAAAATTGCAAAATCAGGAGCTGAGATATAAGCCCTTAAAGTGTACCAAATGGGGTGCACTTTACATTAATGTTTTCTTTTCAAGTCAATTTACCCATTATATTCAGTATGTATATTTATCATGATTATTCGGCTACTGATTGGTTAAATATTCTTGAAAAAATTTAACCAAAGTCAAATTGTATAGAAAAAGAGAGTCAAAAACTGATTGTGAGGTCTATGCTCTATTGACCACAGATTAAACAAGAGCCATCTACAAATGACATTGTCTTGTCCTTATTAGTCAAGCTTGACATATAGACTTATATTCTACTTCTCACGTAAACAATGTAGAAACAGAAGTACAATGTCCTATAGACTTCTAAGGGCATTGTCACATCTGAAGAGATCGTCTAGTTTTTTGTATATAACAAGCATGTTTGACAATGTATTCTATATGTGAAACCCAAAAATGCGGCTTGCGTTTAGGAGGCGTTTAGAGTTCCCCTAGTCTAAGCAAAACATTAGACTAGATTGTTATGAAAAAAACCCTCGGCTAAGACTTCCAATATGGCCAGGCCGTATAATACTAGACTATTGTGGTTATAAGGTGTAGATCTCAATATTCTATTGCATATTGACTACGGCGTAAACATGAGTTGTCTGGGAATGACCACTTGTCTGTCCATAATAGCCCGTCAATTTTAAGAGTTCTCAAGGCACCAAAATCACTGATATATTAGAGAGGACCATAATTTTACATTTTAGCTCGACCCTGGAATTGTTGCAAAATTCTATAAAGTGTATATAAGAAACTATAGCAAATCAAAGTTTTTATATAAAAGTTTGATATGCCCAATAGGGGTTTGGTCTGAAGAGAACACTAAAAATTTGGTATCGAAAAACTAAATTATGGTAGAGATACACTCGATTGATCGGGGCTCATGTGATCACTGGACCAAGCTTTACATATCATTTGGCATTGATTATCAATGAAGCAGAATAAGGCTCCGTGTAATTCCACGTGATTTCTGCCCATATAAGAATACACATACGTATATCATATTTCATGCCTTCAGGGCATTCCTGTCAAAATTAACATATCTTGTCCCATTTAGTCTTCCTGTCTATATCACATTAGTCCTTAAAGCTGAGCACTCATCAGTGCAAATCAGCAACAGTGTCATGCCACGTTACATAAATTGTCTCCTTAGGTGGAACCAAATCAGACCAATTTCACAAGGTTGCCAGTGGTTATAGCAAAACTCGAGCAATACCTAGAGATGTAGACCAATGTTTAGGTCATATATGTAAGTCTATGTTAGGATCTCTGTCCATGATTGGTGATTTGTACATGCGTACTTGTACATGCGTACTTGTACATGCGTACTTGTACATGCGTACTTGTACATGCGTACTTGTCATCCGACAGTTGTATTGATATTACAAACCATAACGTTTTAGGAAGCAGTCATTGGGCAGCGGCAAATTGTTATAAAAGATCTGCGGCCTGTCGGTATTGCGCACCGCCACGCCGCATATTTGTTATACCTAATTATGTGGCCTGCGGCAAACTTGCCGCTGCCCGATGACTGCACCCGTATTGGCTGTTAAATTACATAATATATTAGGTTCACTTTTAATCATTTAGGGTTTTTAAAACAATACAGCATCAAATTGATCATGTAAAAACAGCGTTTTGAGCGAACAACTATCTTTAGGTGAAATTCACCTTTACATTTTATTAGGAAAGGGTGTCTGATTCTCGTTCTGGGCTAATGGAACATTATTTGTCATATTATTACATGTATAAAAAAAACGAATCAGGAAATATATACTCCAACTCTATAAACGTAAACATAATAATGCCTAATGAATTAATATGGAGTCGCGGCGACCTAAGCTGAGTTTTCACAAAAAGGATGCAGTTTTTTGCTCAATGTTTTATGACTCGGATATAATGAGTAATCTGGTTTATGGCTGCCTCAGTAGACATAAAAAGATAATGCAGAATTCTGACAACAAACATAAATTTGGAAACATTTTGCTAACAAATGACACTAGTAAAAACGGCTGCATCCTAATCATATATATTTCAAAAATTAAACTTAATTAATTGAGTCACGCACTTAACAAGCCAAATTGATTAAACCAATCGCCTTTTAGTAATAAGATATTTGTTTGATTTGATATAATGTGTCCAAGAGAACTTGTACCTTCATATTTTGTTTTGTGGACATATATCTAGTATAAAACTGCTTTGGTAAAAATGTATTTTTTCTAATTTTATGTAAAGTAACTGGCTCTCAATTATTCGCTGGATACATTTCTTCAAGGAAATGGCCAGTAGACTCGAGTCTAGGTAAATCAAACGGGGCTGCAAATGTAGAATCTATAATATAATTTATAATATATAAGAATCTAACATGGGTTTGCGCCAATATATGTTTTGGTATTTTTTTTCTGAAAGCATCCCCATTCATTTTCTGTTCGAAAAAAAAATTAGATAGTATAAACTATGTTAACAATAAGACAGTGAGGATTAACAGCTATGAACATCGTTTATATATATATCTTATTTCATGTTATGATAAATGTTGTCAAAACGATCCCCTTTATAGAGCCTTGCTCTGTTTTACAAATTTGATCATCAATTTCAGATACAAATATGATAGATGATGTTGTGCATAGTCTGCTATGCTTTGATCCCGGAATACCTGGACATGCACTATACCATAGCTTATCAATTTTACAGAGCAAGGTTTCATTAAAGCAACAAATGCATGCAGCTCTTTTAGCCCCCAATGGTTAGTGGCTCAACTCCATTTTATCACCTTAATCTTTATATAAAAAAGGATGCCGCGTGGCAAAAACAGCATTACAAAAACATATGAGTTTGGATGATGGGGTTCTGATGACGACATGTCCATCCAAATGAAAAGCACATACAATTGAAGGAGAAGAAATCAAAAGTAATGACTGCAGAGGAAATGACGCAGAATACAAAGAAGATATAATAAGAAGAAAAACAAGGAAAAAAATAGAGGAAAATAAAACGATTATTGCTTTTTATGAATGACAAGCTCACCCGGCCGACAGAGGAGCGCCCTTTCTCGTCTGAGTATATGCAAGTCACGTGACCATATCAGATGGGATCGCAAGTTGTGTTTGGTTAGTTCGGATCAAGGGGTCAGTTTCTAAAAGACGTCATTATAAAAGACTGTATAGCCGATTAAACATATTATGCATTTTGTCTTGACAAATGTCACTCGACAACATCATTACCCTATTTCTTATAAGAACAAGTATGGTAAAGACCTCCCAACTTAAAAAAAAAACAAACATCAAAATATGATATTCCAACGTTTTATCATATCATTGAGAAAATTGAAATTGAAATTAATTTAATCAAAATTAACAGCTTTCCTAAGGGTGAGCAATCATGCATCCCAGGCAGGACGAAACTCTAAACGGACAAAGTAGCAGAATCAATATCTTAGTTAAAAATAACTTTAAAATGCCTATAACGTTACATCAGAAATTCAGTGTCAATCAATGAGTCCAATCCACTATCAGCACTCAACCCTACATCCTCTTTCAGAAGTCTTCACCGGAGATTAAATATACGGTTCTGCAGCGCTAGACCATCAGTATCAAAGATTAATGAGATAAAGAGCAACTCATCTTATTAAACCCAGATAAAACACGACTCGTAAACTCCCTACCAGTGAACCAGCTCATAAAAGAAAGGGTACCACAGGACACATTTTTCAAAAAGTTGTAAAGTCACCTTAGATCAACATTTTATTTACAAAATATTAAATTTTGAACACTATAATTTTTCAAAAAGGTGTTCACTTTTTTCCAAGCCAGCTTGGAACAGAAAAGGAACACCTTTTGCGATAACTGAAATGTTGAATATAACCAAATTACCTATTATATATTGAAAATAACAGTTTGTTATACAATTGCAAGCACATTTAATCAATTTCGAAATAATTATTCTCACTTATTACTATAAAAATTAAATTGTTATCAAAAAAGGTGTTCCTCAAACCTCTCAAATCTGCAAGCTATAAATTATTTTCTCAAAATTTCCAAGCCAGCTGGAATTTGGTGGGGAACATCTTTTTGGGGGAACAGCTCGTTAGGTGCTCTTCATAAAACACCCAAACCCTCCATTTATGTCATTACGTTTTCGCGATTGTTAGCGGGGAACTTATTATGGTTATGGACTTTTTGCGGTGACTTATGGGGTTTCTTGACCGGTCTCATTGCTCTGTTTCGTGGAATACGATTAAATGAAAAAGGTTTTATGAATAAACAGGTAATCGCTCAGTACGAAAAGGTGCCTTATGGTGTTGTTTTTGACTGATCGACATGATGCACTACCAAAAATATACATCAGAATCAATATTTGACCAACTTTATTTGACAACTGAACCATTTTTTTCTGAAACAGTTTAAATGCATTGCGAACGTTTTCTGTCAACTGGGATAATTCGGTAATTCACAATAAATGGGTTATGAAGTTAAACGATATGATAAACATATTTGTTTATCTTCAATTCATAATAAAAAAAAAAGAATTATATAAGCATGTGACAAATAAACTTAACATTCTAGTATGAAACCAAAACTTTGATTTACATCTTAAAGTATGTCATCTGATCAATCCGATCTATATCACTTACAAACAAAATTAATAATACTTTGACAATGCAATGATTAGCCTTTGCAAATTCTTGTTTTTTTTTAGAAAGCGGCTTGTTTATTCAGGTATTTAAAAATATCACAAGAAGTTAGAAAAGGGATATTAAAAAATATATATCAATGGATCAAATACGTAATTACAAAACACCGTATTGACATTCTCTAGTACGAAACGTTCCTAGATTTTCATACAATCGTTATGCATTCCAATTGTTATGATGGATGTTGTTTGTTGTTATTATTACAAACAATTTACGTCAGGGCTATGGCGTGATACCACAATTCGCATCTTTTCATAAGACTTGTAATTAACGTAATTAGTTTTATACATAATCGGTTTAACAATTATCAAATGCATTACTATGAAAAGAAAGGAAAAATTAACAATTGTTTAGAGACGCATCCCTCGAGATAATATATTGACGTTAACATCATATGAGATTCGTATTTTAAAAAATACTATCCCTCGTAACCGAAGTATTTACGTAAAAACATAGTGTTTTGCTTTAAAAAAGTGATACAGAGGGGGCGTCAATAAATTACTTAAGGACCTGAAATACATTTATTATACAACATCATTAAGGTCAGGTTTCCCTGTTGGCGTATTTGAATGGACTGCCTAGACATTGCTCGTAAATTACAGGTCTTGCAGGAAAACATTGGCTGCTAAATATATTTTTCTTGGCGACATCCCTATAAAAAAAAGCATTTAAACCGACTTTTTGATCTGCAAGTTCTTGGGTTTGTACAACCCCTGGAGACAATAAACTTCGGTCCACTTTGATTTTTCAATAATTTGCAATGCCTCAAGTTACCAGACTCATCCATTCTTATTTGTATACATCCTCATTAATTGCAATTTACACATCTGAGTGAATGTCATGCAATGCCAGAAAACCGTCTTTTGGGAGCATTTTTATATGATTAACAGTTCATAACACGTTCATTGTATGGACGGGCACATGCGGAATTGTCTGCGATCCTACCATATTTTTGAGAAAATATCTTTAATACTGGGATATTTTCTTGACTTTGGATACACCCAAAGGGAAGAATATATAAATGATTCGAGGGAAAATCAAATTTCATCGATTTCAATTTGAAAATACCTATTTGCATTAGTTGTGTTAATGCTGTTTTTGCATTTTTTTTTTCTAAAAGTACCTTGATTTTGTAATGTATATATGTTTGTAGTTTTGTATATATTTGACCTTCTTATTCATATACACTCTATTCATATCTGGATGATTACCATATGGATTGGAAATATATTTGTTCTTACATACATCATGTCATCTCATCGTTTTGACATTTCTACTCATATATATTCATAGGGTTATTAGACTTCTGGGAATCGCCTACAAAATAGTCACAAACATTTAATGACATCATATTGCAATATCTCATTTGATCATACGTAGTAAATAACTTCAACCTTAGTGAACTAAGTGATGGAACGCATTGCCCTAAATAGTCAAAATAAGTTATGCCGAAATCTGATAAAAGTAGCATGAGTCTAAACATATTTTGATATAAATAAAATATATGACACATTTGATTCCATTATGTCACTAACTCATTAAACAAGTTGTAATGTTTAAATAAATGCAGATTGTATCGTCATTGTACGAAAGATCAACTTTTTTTCCCGAAAAATCTAAGAATAATTAAGATGTTTACAACGAGATGGGAGTGCAGACGAAAAATGGCTCTTGGTATGGAGGAATACTATGAATTCGCATTTCGGGCTTTGTCGCAACTTTCCAGTTCCCAAACTCATCGTGAATTATTCCAATATTTAATACAGTAAGTCTACATTACTAGGGCTTGTCTAACCAAAGTAGATTCAGATGCTTTAGTTACTGCTTTAATTAGATTCTATTGTGAACGAGGGAGGGACCATACTTCCAGGATTAACACATCTCGAGTGTTCCCAATAAAAATGTAAATACATACAGAGGCCAAAACAAAGAAATTCCATTAGATGCCTGTGAAAGATGAATTAAATGTTTTGTTCGATTGAAGGATAAGTGGAAGCGTTAAAACGATATCTGAATTTGTTTTAATGCTGGTAGTCAATAACAGCAGTACTTCATTGGCAATTAGATCATTATTTTTTGTTTTGATATTCTACACTGTTTTGCACATGCGAATACCACGAAAGATCGAAAATAGGCGCCTCGTTGTTTGCTTTTATAAAAACGATTACACACGCAACATTGTTTAGATGTTTTATTCGAAATCTGATATCGTATTAATTGAGTTACTACGAATTTGCGTTAAATCATGCTGTAATCAAATATTATAGATTACTAATACGTTCGAATAACTGACAGTTATAGCTATTAAAATATGTATGCTATATATGTAAAAAGGAATTTTTTTCTTTGATCTTCTCTTCTGTTCTGTTCTTCTTATTCAATTTTTACCATGTTAAAATTACATTGAGAATTAACCGGTCTTAAGCACTTTCCAATGTTTTACGAAATTCGACCTATTTCAATGATATATTTTTCATCTCTAGGCATATTATCTTTTAGAGAAAATCATTTATTCACAAAACTCACAATTTCGGATTTAGTTTCTTAGGCATTGCCTAACGATGTAGCTAAATCACCATATGTAATCAAGGCTCATCCAATAAACTATGATATGAAATATCCCCGAGTTATGAAATATCCCCGAGCTAAATTCTAATGGGATTCTACTGCTTACTTTTCAGCGAAGCCTTGAAAAAATAATAAGTATTTGGTTCTGGTTCCAGATATAGAGGGTCATGATTGGTGTTGCTTTTATTTTTTATTTTTTAGTCTTTATTTTAAGATCCTCGAGATTCTTTGTAAGAATTAAGCAAATCGATCCTTGCAGAGAGTGTGTAATTTAAATCATAAAAGGCACTTGGATGAAAGACAAATAAAAACAAAGAGGTAAAAAAAGGTAAAAAAAGTTTCGTTTTCCCGTAATTAAACAGAGATATTTTCAAAAAGTCTTTAAAGCAAACAAAGAGTTTCTGTCGTCAATCGTGGTGCTATATTTCAGTCTTTTTCACGTCACTTTCAATAACAATATAGAATCTAGACCGTACATAAACTTGGAGCAAAAATACACACCGGGTAAGAGACTGATAGGTATGACGCTGAAGTGACAGCATTCCCCACTGTGGGGTTGGGATGTGCGGGTTAGAAATAAAGGCTCCGTGATAATGAGGCTCGAGCAACGTTCTCTAACTCTCGGCAAGACGTCATCGAACGTTAACCGGACGCCCTACTTTGGGCCCGTATGAAAGTTTTCCGGACGTCCTTCGTCGCGGACGAAGAAAAGACGTCGTATCTACGTCGCATCCGAATCGGATGTAAGAATAACGTTCTACGGACGCCGGGACGTAAAAAGACGTTCGGACAACTTTCATACGGGCCCAAAGTAGGTCGACCTCTCAACGTCAGGTCCGAATGCTACGAACTATGGACGACCCTTGCCGAGTGGGTAGCTTTGACGATATCTCACGTTTGACCTGTTGCAAAGCGTTGGATTGTCGTTCAGGTCTGTCACCCTTGTATATACTCCAGTGATCACCACGGATAATACACTTTGGATTCCCTGTCCTTTGAGGGGACACGCACGAATGGACACTTGCGTCCCTGGAAGGTGCAGATCATAAGACAAATCAGATTTCGTTGGTGTATGAATGCTTATTGAGGATTTTGATCATGACGTTTTGACCAATTAAGAGGTTTAGGTAGGGGATATATAATCAACTTTCGCATCCCGGTTATTTATTAAGATTTGCGTTTGATTATCATTTTATACTGTCTTACCATTAACTACGATAATATCCGGATTAATCAATGTATCTATCTATCCATCCATCATGATTAATAATAACAATGGTAATCAGCGTTTAACAGTCAATAGCATTAAATTGCCCTTTGATAGTCTCTGAAATCCTTAATATTCCTATTATCCTTATATTGAATGGATCTTGCAACCGAAGTCCTTATCGTTGCAAACCGTAGTTTTTATGATAAAATAAATATACATGAACATGTATGTTGTTTCGCTGAATATGCAGGGCTATTAATTGTAGGTGCAGTTAATAACATAATGTTGAAAAAAAATCATGTTTTGACACACAGTTGCTTTCTAAACCATGCAAAGAATTAATGTTATTGAATTTCTACAGCTTTATCACGCATATTTCTATAGCGTAATGATATGATATTGTGATGCAACGTAACCATCTAGGTCACTAGTTATAATGCACATAGGATGCTCTTCAATAAAACAAACTTTTTCGTTTGAAATTGATCAGAAAGTTTGCAATTCAATGTAAGATTTCATAATTAATTCTGACTGCACATCCTGAGTAATTTTTTTTACAGCTTTTTGCATTCAATTTTACTATCAGGATAGCAATATTTTATCCGAGGTATTTGATACAGTAGGTAACCTAATATCATGTCATATATAATATTCATATCACAATTCGTGGGCCATTTGTACATCTCATTTACATATTCATGGTGTCACCTCTTGGTGAATAATGCCTTGCGACAAAACATGGATGGATGCAATCTAGGCGAATTCAGAAAAAAATATTCGATTGAAAATTCATGATCATTGCATATGATCAAGATTAGATTCTATATATTATTGTTTTGTAAGCGGTAATGCGCTCCGAACTTATCGTTTTCAGGTGTAACGTTCATGCTACACTGTTAAAAACAAAGTGTTGCTATAGTAAGACTACATCCACGGGAATTTCTGACCTTTTACGGCGATGCATATACGATTAAAACGTTAACGCAATTCTTAAAGCGTTTATTTGCAAATGAATAAACAATAAACACATAAACGAAAGAGTCACAAACGCAAACGCAATTAGAGGTTCGAACTGCACTGAGCGTGCACTTCACTTTATTAGAGCGTTGCCCTTCGTGCTCCTATTCGCGATTAAGGTAAGTTATCTACGGCAACTGATGTTACAATTGATAAAAATGAATTTCGCATGTCATTATTTTCGTTCGACGGTAAAAATACTTTGTCTTCAAATTGGTACTCTTTCGTTTTTACGTGTTGCCCGTTTTTGGACTGAGAAAGAAGAATAACTCTTGAGCTGAAAAAGGAGCTCAAAATAGTATTCGGTTCTTTTCGATAAGGTTAAATTGGGTATTCATCACTTATGTTCCGGATGAAGACAGACGTGACACTGTTCAAGAACAAAATGTTCCTCTGTTAGATTGATACGATTAGTACGTAAAACAACTTCCGTGGTCTATCGAGACTTTTAACGTGACATATCTCATAGTATGAACTGTACGCAGGTGCAGGTCCAGAAAATATTAAGTCGGGTCAACAAATGAATAAAAATAAGAGCCTATAGGGTATTAATAACCCTCGGGGAATTTCTAAAACAGAGTTTTAAAGTATAATGGTGCGTTCAACGGGACGCAATTTGAATTGGTATAAAACATAGTAAACCCAGCGGTATTAATTATGCAGGGATTACTATGTTGTATACCAATTTGAATTTCCTAGACGCAGACGCAAAGTCCCTCTGAACGCACCATTATAGAGTAGCGAACGAGGGGGTACCCGCCCCAACACTCATCTCAAATCCCTCAATTACACAATATGGAATGCTTATTTAATATAATACTTAACGAGCCCAGCATAAACACATTTACACTGCCGTTTGGTTGAGTTTGTCTGAAGTAGCAGCTAGTGTAATCCAAATCAGATTATCATCTCCTTCCTATGAATTCTGCTATGTCCAGGTTTCAAGAGAAATTGAGTGAAAACGGCGCCCAGACATCTTCAAAGTACAAGGACAGCATAATTTCTTATGAGGGTAAATTGGGTTTGAAAAAATCGGGTTAGTGAGACATGAGACCTTGTGCACACAAAATGGAACGTGTTTCTCTGAATAAACGGCTGGATACCCTTAAAGGTGATTCCGAGAATATGTTGTACGCTTTGTCACTATCATCATGTCAGATTTCGTCATAGGGTTAAAAGATACGGTAAAATCCGGGACAAAAATCCGGGACACATCCAAATATAGGTCATTTTTAGTACCTCAAGGAACATGACCTATTTATACTGATTTTGTTAATCGGTTCCCGGTTTCGATTCATCATTGTGTAATGAGCAGCAACAGATATGCCTATCTCAAGGCCACCCAGCGTTCCATTTAGAAAAAAATGAACGCATTAATTTATGCAAGGGGATGGAACTGACCAGTCTACAAAATAATTAACTGCAGAAATTGCAGAGAATTTTTCTCGTCGAACTGAAGAGGGTTTAAATGTTGGTTAGGCGTTTTCAGTGAACACAAATAACATTAGAATTGAAATATTAAAAATATAATTCGTTTATTGCCAGGATTATATTAATGGTCAATTTTATCGCGATTTTCGCTATTTTCTCTGTAGTTTTTCATACAATTGTTATTACATAGGAACGATTTATAACTTAAAATATCCATTTGAGCAGATTCATTTCTTATGTAGAGATCATTGACAGCCTCCAGATAAACTAAAAAAATCTGATCATGCTTGATTTGTTTTGTCTATACGTGCACATAAGATACACTTTCGGCACTTGGTTTGAAGGAGGAAGAAAACGAAATCCAGATTCAATGCTAGTTTTCGGACATGAGAACTCACATTCTGAAATACTATAGCGATTCAAAGTTATGGTTTTGCCGTACTTAATTATTTATTAATTTCAAAACAAGAGTTTTATGGGTCAAAGTTCAAAGACCCTGAAAAATTATAATTTAAGCAAAAAGCAGCTTGTGCGGGTAAGACCATATCCCATTAGAACAAAGCCGTCTCGAGTTTAATGGCGTTGAGCCGCTTAAACGGACTTGTCATATCGCATCCCGAAACTCTAAACTTCTATTAGTATGGCAAAACCAATATGTATATTATCATTAATCTTATGATGTCTGATATTTCAATTAGATGGAGTCCTTACATGTTTACGGATTATTTTGTGACGTCGATTTACGTCACGTCCAGTATATAGAATTTCATTGGACCCGATATGTTAAACATCTGATTTACGTCACGTTATCAAACTACGTCATAGCAACGTCATTTCAATACAATAATGCGACGTGTCATTTTCGACATGGCAGTGACGTGATATTCCAGACATAAACCTGCGCAGCGAGAACGTTATTTGGAAGTTATTTCTCGAATTATTTGTTAAAATATTGTATTATCTTTTTGATACTTGACTTAATATGCATCTTTATACAATCAAGCAAATTAACAATTAGTAATTTTAATTATTACATATTTAATGGATAACTCTTATCGTTCTTATCAATCTTCCTTCTATGTGTCTCCTGTGTATAATACACATTTTACATGATGATTCATAACTACTTGTAATATAGAGTCTAAATGCTATTCCAAGTCTTTGCAATAGGCGATATAAAACCACTTATTCCCACAGTCAGGTTAAATAGCGTTGATTAGATGGATTATAAAAGCTGGCAGAAGATTGTGAAATTGCATGTCATCTAAGAATTCATCTAATTCAAATGCAATCATGCACCATGGCTCGCATCATGTAAACCTAGGGGTGAGGTACTCATTTCGTTCAAAGGTTAAGCTAATATATTCCTTGGATATCCTTATCTGGAATTTAATTGCCTAAATACATGTTTATCTCTTATATAAATACATACTTCATCTGTATATCCATATCCATAGCTACCACATACATGTACCTTTTATTGCAATATTTTAAGGATACCAAGATATATTGGCTACTCATCACAAATACATGGATTAGAAAAATGCATATTGTGCTTCAAATTGCTATTACTGACTAATTATAAAACTCAGGTTTCTATATAATTGCCCTAATGAGTACACTCAGCCTTTTTTTAGGAATCAAAATGCCATGTCGACCTTGGTCTCAAAAACCCATTTTAATGAACGGTTATTTCGTCCACGTATTGCAAAAATCGCATCAAATAGCTTCATTATATCAGGAGCACACAACCTTATTGCATGCAATAAATTCTGGTGAGCGAACACATGTCTTTTGAGGATATTCGCAAAACACTGGAAACAAAAATCGGCTCTACGATAAAATAAATCATGAGAACAAAGTACATTGAATATCAATGTAGCTTGTAATCTAAATAAACTATGCTTAGTGTATCATTAAAAAGCTTTGATGTCTGTTTAATTGTCTATCAGTAGACTCAGATTGAACCACATATGTCATGCAAATGTATATGATCGAATTTGATTGTATTATGCATGGTCATAAGTTAAATTTCTAAAATACATTTTTGTTCATAAATACATACCAATGCCCATTATCTTAATAATTAATCAAGCTTGTCTGCATTGCTGCTTTGTTTTATAATTATCCTGATCATTCCATGATATATTTGAGACATACTCTACACGGATAGATAACTGGTGGTTCCACTCGACAAGAATCGTTTAACCAAGTCACATTCGCAGAGACGTCGAGCGGATTCCGATGACAACAATCCGGTAAACTTTCCAATACGACCGAAGTGACATTGAGGGACTTTGAGGGATCTCCTGTCCTGACCGGGATGTGTCCTGTATCGAACTAACCCTGGTCCACCGTATTATGATCCTTTTACTTAAACTGGATTCCCTTATCTACTTATATTTTAAATAGGCTCATTGCCAATCAAATTTTAATATTATTATCAAGGAAATAATTAATGACACGTTTTTCCTTTTTGGGGAGCGATATGCAAAACAAAACATGACAATATGAATTTTATTTCATAATTGACGATCAAACTAAGATATAAGTTTTTAAAATTTATCAGGTCAGCTGATTTTCCGCTTTGACAGGTATATAACTTTAGCAGATCATTCAATAAAGCAACTGCAATGCTTATTGTATATGTCGATTTCATGCAATTTCGAAAGTAATTTTCTATCGATTAGTTACAGTATAAACAAATAATTCAAATTAATACAAATTAATGTATTTGCATCCTCACCGTAATACGATGTACATAATTCAGAAATCAAATAAGATATCCAACATGAGGTATTGAACATTTTAGATAGTATCCACTAAACGTTGTATCT
>LQRL01152738.1:11190-21964 GCA_001703475.1 Hydroides elegans
ACAAAATCATATGTAAAAAAAAATCACTGCCGCGAGTTATCATGTGATATACATGGCATAGGTTTTCATAGATGCTGGCTTCTTTGAGAACTTACTTTTTTTTCGGAAAACAACTTCTGCATAGCATTGTGGGTGTGAATGACTAATTTATTTTATATATATTTGAATTAACATAAATACACATAATTGAAAAAAAAAAGCTTTTGAAATGAAAATCACTTGAGGGCGTTTTGTTAGTAAGGAAATTGATGCTTCCCATGTGACCAGACGCTTACATGTTATTTTCATGTAACGGCCATTGTTTGGTCTGGTAAATTTGGTCTATTTGAGTTCTCAAACTAATGTAAAGCATCAATCACGTGTGTCATGATGAAAACAAAAAAACATGGGATACCGACAAGTCCTTGTCGTTTGTTGCTAGAACGATGTAAAAACCCCGGTCACAATTTTCATCAAATATGAACAGACGTGTTTGGTTATGAATCCCTACATAGAAATGTAGTCGACCGTGACGAAACTGTTGAAATGAAGAACCTTGACCCGAACAGTTTTTAGAAATCACGTGTTTTTCTTGGAAAACAATGAAAGGGTATGATTTTTAAAGGGGATATTGGCATTGATTAGTAATTTGAATAGCATAAGATTAAAAGGAATATAGCCGATATAATTGTATTAAGAGATTTAATCTTCTAACTCTAGTGATTTATCATACACAATATGATGGTTTAAAAACTTTGATTTTATTTGCAAACAATGAGTTTAATATTCTGTACATGAAAAGCCAATATTCAATGTCAACAAGTGTGTCAACTTTGACAATTTTAACATTTGTTTGCATTGTTCTCTAATCTGTTATCAAACGAGTCGAAATAAGCGTTAGTTATCCTATATAAATTAGTCAATATGTGATCAACTAATATACTAGCATATGGGCTCCGACCTGGTAGCCGAACGAGTAAACTATACTTAAGAATTTAAACCATACATTTTCAGCATAGTCTAAATGTGAATTGAATTTTTACGATGACATCTTGATATATCTCAAGCAAATTTACCAATTTATAATGAGATGTTTCTTATCTTTATCTAAGCGAAAACCCCATTCCCGCTCTTTATTTACAGATATGTTTAGTATATGTCAGACATGCGATTTTTAATCGGCGATCGATCGGCGATTTTAAATCGTAGGATAATCGCAGGAGTGTGACATACCTTACGACCAGTCGGCGACCAGTCGGCGATCCGTCGGCGATTCATTTCCTGCGATCCAACATGTTGGATCGCAGAAGTCGGAATCGCAAGCACTTCAAAGGATATCTATGCTGAGCCCAATGACTTTATTTATTCTAAACGCATTTTATTTTCGATCGGAAGTTTATTTACCCATCAGTAATCAATTTGTTAATTAAGCTATATTTTGATTATTCATTTTAAATTCAAACTGTTATTATTAAATAAAATGGTTATTTTTGAAGTTTGAAGCAATTATAATAATATATTTTTTCATTCAAGATGCAACCGATTTAATGTTGGTCAATGTTTTTAAAAAATAAAAAAAAACATTATTCTATGTAAGAATATTATCAATTGTTTTACATTGTCAAGTGAAGACCATTGTGACGTGTTAATTAACATGTAAACTGACGTCACAGGCGTGGTATATTTATTATTAATTCCTAATTAAGACAGATTTGCTACTCACTACCTATATTCACATGACTATCAGTATTGCTATGAGAAGATAAATAATGGTTTATGGCTGATCAAATTTATCCAGTGAATATGATTTTATGAACTTGAAATGATACAACTATTAGAACCTCCATTTTTGTAAGATAATATTTTTAATTTCTCTATAACTGCTGATAAATCTTGATGCTTATCAGGGAAAAACACTATCTGTGATGAGTATACACGTATACTTGTATCAGCATTATAATGTTTATCCCAGTTGAATCACAAATTTATAATTTAATAAAAATATCAGGGAAACATTGTGTCAAAGCATGACCGTTTTTTTTACCCTTTTAATGCAGAGAATCGCAAGGAAAATCGCATGTGTGACATACCTAGTCGGGAGGGCTTACGATTTTTCATCGCCGATTTTAAATCGCCGATTCTAAATCGCCGATTTAAAATCGCATGTCTTACTTTGGCATGTAAATCGAACAGCACTGAGATATCATTCGCGTTGATCCTTGATTTAGAAAATGTCAAGCAGTAGGCTTCAAATGTTAACCTATGTCACATTATCTGTATTTGATATTTAATGAACATATGACCCACCTTATTTACATTAAAATAGGGATCCTTTACCCCGGTAATTTAATTAAGGCCTAAATTGAATTCTTTTGAAATGCCAACCCCAGTTGTCAAACAGCGATTATGTAAGCCAGCCCATTGTTTACCATTTCGGATCTTCTATAAATACACCATATTCCTCTTACAATGCTTAAGATCGTTCTTAAAAACTGCCTATCCAAATACACGTAAATTTCCAAAATCAACAAGATAAAAAATATCTAAATAACAATAACGATATCATGAACATCGTGAAAATTCGGAATCTAATGGTGTAATTTTTAATGACGCGATGTAATGATATCTATATTAAAATTGGATTCAAACAGGTCGCGATAGTCAAACTTGGAATTTAGTAACAGTCTGTTAGTAGTAACAGTCTGAGTCAGTTTGGCACAACATTGTTAAGGGTTATCAAGGACCCCATTGGAAATAAGCCGTTTGGCTTTCATGGGTCATCCTTAGTATTTTTTCTAACAAATTGTGCATATTTTATAAATATTCTGTACTACTGTTCAAATTGCATTTATTTGTTGAAATACTAAATAAACAGCAAACAAACAAACAAACTGTCTACTCATTTAAGAAGTTTTTATAAAACTTGTTTTATCGCTCGAAATGCGAATCGTTGAATGCTTATAGATAATAATCAGGATTTTGTAATGAATATATTAAGAATACGATGCGTATATTTAATTCTAGCATATGTAAAAGATAGAATCGATCTTCACATGTCCGTCACAAATGCCGTAAAATCTACTTAACAGCGCAGGTTTGGAACAGCAAAAACGAACTATTTTGCCAACACGGTAATGTTGAAAATAAGCTAAGAATCGATAATTTATATGTATAAAATATAAATTTCGATCCGACAAATGAAATTCTCCGAACATCCATTTGTAAAGTTGACTTGACATGGTTCCTCAAAATGTTTTGCAACGTTTAACATTATAATAGAACCATGGCGTATACTTATATAATGATACGACATCAATGGTATTATATAAACCAGGTAAAATAAGTTCTGTCCAAGTAATATAGGTGCGGAAAAGTAGGTCAAGTATTTATGTAAGTCTATTGAAATTTACATATCTAGAAAGGAAATTCTATTAGAAATTCAATGAAAGCATTGTCATTAAGATCCTTTCAGGATAAATCAAATTTCTAGGCCAATTTCCAACAACACCCTCGTTTTAAAAAATAAAGCAGTCTTAGCCATTTTTACGCGATCATGAGGGCCCCATATAATGCAGTAGCTGCTGTCTGCATAAACGAACAATGTAGGGAGGGTTCATTGACTTGAGGCTTAGAATCCAATGCAACAAAAACAACCAAATCTGACAGTAGAATTGCATGATATTGTACAGAAAAGTAAACATTGAGTACAGTGCAGATATACAGGTTCATTCATGTGATCAAAATACCGATGAGTACTATTGGCTATATTGATTCTTTAATTTAACTATGGATAATATTTGACTATTTTTATTGTGATGTTCTTATCAAACGTGTGTATAGAGTCTAAACACGGAAAAAAATAATTACATATTGAAGTCTCAAAAAGGCCAATATAAAGGGCTACAGAATATAAGGTCTAGAAAGGCCTACATAAAGAATTGATCCAACAATGCCACTGCATATCTTGGTGTTTAAAAAGCCAATATGGGGGCCACTAAATAATCAATAAACACATCTATGGTCATCTCTTATTCTACACTTTTCATGCTGGCCCTCTTTTTACACTGCTTGTCTTATTCAATAAGCTTTATTCCATTATATGGGGCCCTCATGATCGCGTAAAAATGGCTAAGACTGCTTTATTTTTTAAAACGAGGGTGCTGTTGTAAATTGACCTAGAAATGTTATTTATCCTGAAAGGATCTTATCGAAAATGCTTTCATTGAATTGCTAATAGAATTTCCTTTCTAGATATGTAAATTTTATAAGACTTCCATATCTGTTTGGCCTGTTTTTCCGCAACTACTTTACTTGGACAGAACTTTTTTTACCTGGTTTATAATCGTTTGGCAACTTGCAAGCCCTTGTAAAAATGATCAATGTAAAAATACCCAATGATTTTTTTTCTGAAAATGTCAAATTCTTGACTTGATACAATGTTGACCAGAACTTGACCAAGCTATAGAGAACTCCCATTAAAAAATATATTTCACTTATTTTTATTTTCAAAATAAAGACATGCTTATTTGGAACTGATCTGCATGAAAAAACATTTTCAGAGCAATGTCGCATATTAAGCTGTTTTTTTTATTACGCATTTTAAACAATGTTTATATCTGTTTCCTCATGTTTGTTAACATTTGTGAAACATTTAAATCAAGGATTTTTATTTCTTCGGTTGTTTGATCATATGAGGCTCCAGCTGCGATTCGTCAATATACTCCTGGATATTCGACCTCTTGACGAATACTTCCTTCGTGTGATCCTTTGAATCTTGAAACTTCTTCACAATTTTCATGAGGGCCTGAACGGGAGGTTTCATTTTGAAAAACATCACCTTTTCTGAAAATGAAACACAGTGTAATTTTAATTTCTAATCGAAAAACAACCAAAGAATTTGTTCCAGTATTCGATGCAATACACATCCGATTTTTAGGTTATCGGGTTTTAAGATATTTGATTATTTTTTATAGTAAATATGCTTTATTCCAATTATGAAGGCAAACTAAACATATTATTGATCAATATCATATACAGTAGTTCTAATTGTCTTATGTGTTAAAAATTCTAATTTAATGAAAACACGTGAGACCATCTTTATCAAATTATTTAAATTCATTCATGTTAAAATTCGCCTATTGATTTTGACTGGCCTCGGGCGAATCAGATATTGAGGATTTTACTTACCGACCATACAGGGAAAATAGCGAAATAGGACATGCATCATAAATTTTCCAGATTCCGGATCCTAGAACATAGAACAAAATATATCATCATTGCAATGAAAATAAAATAACACTTGGGAAACAGTAATATTCAACAATAATTCCTAATCACATAAAATACTTAAATTTGCTAAATTATGTATATATTTTAATATGTTAAAAGCTGAATGGGTTGATTCATATTAATACATCATCAATTCATTCATTTGAATTTCGCCATTATCACAATACTCTTAACAGTTTAATCGTTCTGGAACCATATTCTCCGCCCTCCTTAACCTTAAGTTATGCCATTTAAATGAATGCCAACGTGTGGGTTAATGTAAGGATCGAGGTTGTAGCGGAGAATACGGGATAAGTGCTATCAATATCTCACTCAAACCAACTGCGATTGTGGAGTACAGGAGTTACCAGCATATTTCGATGTAACAAAAATATTTTTACTTATTTTAATATATTAAGTTATTAAATTGTCATTTGTTAGGATTTTTTTAATCATACCAAATCTGAAGGACCAACTCCAGCTAGATCCATTAATACAACAACTTGATGTTCAGGATTGTCTCGATAGTGTTGAAAGAAACGGAAAAGTAAAAGCTGGTGACGCTCATTCTTTAGCTTTTTCGGATTATCCACCTTCTTTGGTTTTATATGGACTGAAAAATAAATAATAATTTCTTGAGCTCATGATATTATGGAGACTTAATTTGAACGCTCTTTTGCACACAGTTTTACGGCGCGATATCCATAATGCGTAGTTTATGTCGCTTTCGTTGGGTAATTAAATAACCTTAATTCCAAAAGGTAATATGGTGGCTCAAACTGACTATACATGTACATTGGTAAATATAAACTTGGAAAATAAGAGAATTTGCACAAGAATGAAAACATCGAATCGGGACGGAATGGAGTGAGATTGGATCTACGATCATTAAATTATGAGGAACAAAGGTGAGTTTCTCAATATAATAGTGTGATCAATTTTGTTTCCCAAAAAAGGCGTTCCCCCCAAAAATTGAGCTGGCTTGGAAGTTTTGAGAAAAAAATATTTTCTAGCTTGGAGATTAAACCCTTTTTCTACACCTTTTTTATAATTTCTTATTTTTCGGAATAAGTTGTGTGAATAATTATTTTGAATTCTCCAAACTGGCTAGAAAAGAAGAAACACCCAAGCTGGTTTGATCAAAGTACATCATTTGCAAAAATTTAGTGTTCAAAATCAATTATTTTGTTGCTGTTCGTAATTAACAATTGTTTTAATGGAATATTACAACATTTAAAAAAGTGTTGTGGGGTGCTTTTCTTGCGATAATGTTTCCGAAAATAAACGTTAAACTGACTAAATTGATTAAAGAACTGAAAAAAAACTATCATAAACGACCAAATTCAACAACGATAGGCGTCCACAGATATTTCATTAAAATGATGTGGTAACGGCTATCGCTTTAAGCAACGAAAATAAACAATTAACAATTTAAGAATTAACAAATCCATAGTTTTACATATATCAATTAATGTAATTGTACTTAGTTTTACTTACATATTTTATGTCCCTGTTTATCTCTACCTTTGTAGAATTGAGCCCCTATAAGAGCCGGATGCATGTCGGATTCCATCAAATCTGTTAATATTAAAAATAATAAAAAATACTTTTTTTCGAATATTTTGCTAAAATTATATACTCATTAAGGCGTATATCAGCTTTGTACATACAGAAGTTCCAAACGGATCATTTTTCGAACTGCAATATTTTTATTTCTAATTTCCAAGCAGAGAAATGTTGAAATAATTTAATTAATAATTTATATTCATACATGTATAGTGCTATTATTAATCAAAAACGTTATCAACAAATAAAAAGTTACTTACCATTGAGCTTATTCTCCACTCGAAACAAGAGAATTTCATCGAGGACAGCCACCGCTTTCTCAACATCTCCTCCTGCTGGCCCGCCATTGATGACATTTCGGAGAAAGGCGTCCTGTTGGCGAACTCGCTCAATATCGTCTTTGTGATAGGCGCCGCCCTCAATTTTACCTTAAGAGAGGAAAATTCAGAGAGGGTAATATTAGAGAGGCGATTCATATCGCCCGCTTTTTCACTGTTTTTTTTTTATATTTTCATTTACAGGGTTATGGTTTCATGCGATAAAACAAAGAAATATTATGAATATTACAAGTGGCAATGGATATCGCTACTTTAATGTAACCACACCCTAAATAAAAATACATAAATATCGTATAGCAACTAATTTCGGGGCCAGATTTGATTTCTTTTCATCCACATGTTTTAAAGTCCCGATTACATAAAAAAAAACCCGGTAGCGATATGCGCTGTTTCAGTTGTGGAAAATCGCAAAGAGCGACAGGATAATTTGTTGACAAGTCCCAAAAGGAAACAGTGAAAATAGGAGATGTCTAAAACCTTCTCTTCAAAAACTCATCGAATCACGTATATATTATTAGCCATTTCCATTTTTGCTGTCTCGATCGATCACATTGATGAATGATAATCTTCCATTAACATATTTGGCGCACAAATAATTAGAATGTTTACATCGATTTATATTTGAAAATTACCTTGATAAACAGTGAAAAACTTTTCGCGCAGCTCCCGAACTTTGGAATCCTTAAAGATAATGCAAGTTAAAACACTAGTGCAAATACATTAAAAAAGACCATCATATCACAGATACGATTTGTAACGCAAATAACTCAACTCTCATGAAACAAACTTTCCTCGAGCACTTTAAAACTATATTTAACAAAGGTATACATGTAAATACAATTAACTAGGAATATTGATCAAATGTGTTATCCACTTTATCCAATTGTGAAAAAATATGACTTCAATTAATGCAATAAAAAAAAGAAGACTTAATTTAGTGAAATCAAATTTGAAAAAGGTTTAACCCACCATATCCATCTTGTATGATATTACATATACCTAAACACATACACAAACGTATTTGAATTCAGTATCCTTCGGCTTTGTGTCGAATAGAAGTCTGATTGATGTGTTTCTGGTGATTATCGCAAGCTTTGTTGCAGTTTGCGTCTTTGCTTCGTAACATAAGTACTTCCGAAAATGTAAACAACAAACTACTAGTCTTATAAAAAGCAATAAATTCAAGGTTAACAATCACATAAGGTCTCTTATGATACACTTATGATTTGATCAACGTAGTTTATCACATTATTATAAAACATAGTTTTTTATTCATTTCATGATAATGTTTTATATGTGAAAAAAATGTTGAATGCCCTATTGGCAATACATTTGTACGTTTTGTAACTCTTTTTGTTATTTTTTTCAAAAAGTCTAAATAACCTATGTAATTTTACACCCATCAATTTACAGTTTTGCGTTATATTAACGCTTGGACAATGTCAACTTTCCCAAAAGAAATAGAAAACGCACTCGAATTATATTCACATGCCTCTTCCATTACCCATAGAAAGGGTAGATATCGAAAGAACGTCATTTAAATGGCGAACAATGTTCAAAATACCTTTTCAAGAAATATACTGACGCAAAGTAAAAACGCAAGGGTAAATTCAAAGTTTTATGTTTCAAAGAGTGTTCGAAGCATCATTTTTAAATCTGCATAGAATATTTATTTGATGCATAATTATCCGTTGCCAAAGAACCATCTTCTTTCAACGTTCGTAACGTATCTCAATTAATCACGGTTTACCATGAGATCACACTTTTTGCCATACATATTCACGTATGATATGCTCAAGTTTGACGTTATCATATTCAACGTCACGATGGAAACTTTAAAAGCCTTGCTATCATACATGGATATATTCTGGGCCATTTGACGGGGGAAATTCTGCTTGATTTCGCCGCGCGTAACAGCGGATTGTTCGATAACGCGTATTAAGGAGATGTTCGATTAGATTTTTTTTACAGAAAGAATAAGAATTATACTGTTTGTAGAATTCATTACATCCCAAGGTTGCACAGACACATTTGCTCTTTCTATCTACCCATGTGGTTGTTAAGACTCCCTTGACCCAAATTCGTTGAATCGCTTGTATTTTGAATTAATTATGGGGGATGCGATAGTCGTTCCGAGCGATCATACCTTTTCGTAGATAAACTTGGTCAGTCGGACTTAAAGTTTATTCGGAAGTTGCAAGCAGGAAACCCAGAAAAGCTACTTCTATAAGTCGCAAACCATTTATTTATCAAATTCAATCTTATGTTTAGAGAGTATGAAGACGACAATATCATAGCCATATTTTGAAGAGAAATCATATAATCTTTAGTATAACAAAACATTCTAACAACAGTTTTCTATAGTTCTAGCTCTATTTAACCCGATTTCCATACACTTTATCCTGTCATTTTCCTTTCGTTTTAGATTGTTTGATCATATGCGGTTCAAGCTGCGATATATCAATGTATTCCTGGATGTTCGATCTTTTCACAAAAATCTCATTTGTGGATCCTTTGGTTTCGTTCTTCCGTTTGAGCACTTTGTAAATGGCTTGAAGTGGGGGTTTCATCTTGAAGAGTAGCACACTGTCTGAATAGACAAACATTAAACAGTTTTTATACATTTTCAAATACTATTTTACAGTGCATACAATCATACTGGCATTGGATACACATATAAGGCCGTGTTCACGCAAACGAAAAAGCTCAGAAAAAGGACGAAACCCGATATTTTTGAAAGCCACATTTGTATAAAAACATAGCAATTTATCCCCTCTGTTCACGCAAAAATTTAGGATATTTTTTTTTTGCGTGAACACTCCTTAAAGGTTATTTCAAAACAACTGTGTAACAATCAAAACATATATTAAGTTTGAATCCTTCTCAATTTGCAGCTGAATTACGCTTTACATTTTCCCATAATGTCTACTTTGAAATTTTCAAATAACTTACCAATCATGCATGGAAAGTATCGGTTGGCGGCGTTCCGTAGAAATTTACCCAATTCAGGATTCTGCAAAGAAAAAAGATAATTTGAATAAGATGAAATTAAATTGTTTTGAATATGAAAAAAAAATTGACGTCAAACTATTTGTTGTCAATTTTAATGATTTTTATTGGATTTCAATGGATCAGAGATGTTGTTTGTATCACAGCTTTATTTCAGCTTTCGTGTCCATCAAATCATGGTTGACCAAGAGCTATTAGGTATTACAAATATATATCGACTTCAAAATTGTCATGTTTGCCACTGTGTGCATGATATAATTAGAAATTCAACATTTTGCTTGAGAAAGCTTGCGGAAAATTAATCCTTACCGACTGAGAGGGACTGCACCCAAGCAAATCAATAAGAACAGTAATTTTATTCTCCGGATGGTCTCTGTAATGCTGGAAGAACCGAAGCATGATCAGCTTTTGTCGCTCAGTGACTAAGGATTTCAGATCGCCTGCTTTTGTTGGCTTGAGGTGAACTAGAAATACAAGTCAAAATTGTCAGATACTTGTGATACTTTAAGAATTTCCAATCTTGATGTGTAATTTATAAACTGATAACTATATAAACTCAACCTCACTGAATGAATTAAGACTTTTTCAGGCGCGTATCAAAAGCAAAATCTTAA
>LQRL01152738.1:38660-56286 GCA_001703475.1 Hydroides elegans
ACATAGGACCTGTCTTACCGATAGCAGTCGGTATATGATCTTGCGGAATGGGCTAAAGTCTTTTTTTACTACTTGTATATAGAAGGCAAATTGGGCGGAAATGGCGGAGTCCACCATGGTGAGCCAAGAGGGTCAATCGTCCTATAAAGCACAAACCGGTATGAGGGTACCATAAAGAAGCATGGGTTAAAGTTTGAAAGATCTACTGTCAAAACTGTGAGAGGAGATAGGTTAGAGAGGAAATAGTTGTTCTCCATATATAAGACTTAATTGGCGGTTTTTGCGAAGTCCACCATGGCGAGCCAAGAGGGTCAATCGTCCTATAAAGCACAAGCCGGTATGAGAGTACCATAAAGGAGTACGGCTTAAAGTTTGAAAGCTCTACTGTCAAAACTGTGGGAGGAGATAGGTTAGAGAGGAAATTATTGTTCTCCATATAGAAGACCAAATTGGCGGTTTTTGCGAAGTCCACCATGGTGAGCCAAGAGGGTCAATCGTCCTATAAAGCACACAAGCCGGTATGGAGGTACCATTAAAAAGCATGGGTTAAAGTTTGAAAGCTCTACTGTCAAAACTGTGGGAGGAGATAGGTAAGAGAGAAATTAGTTTTTCTCCATATATAAGACCAAATTGGCGGTTTTTGCGAAGTCCACCATGGCGAGCCAAGAGAGTCAATCGTCCTAAAAAGCACAAGCCGGTATGAGAATACCATAAACGAGCTTGGGTTAAAGTTTGAAAGTTCTACTGTCAAAACTATGGGAGGAAATAGGTAAGAGAGAAATTAGTTTTTCTCAATATAGAAGACCAAATTGGCGGTTTTTGCGAAGTCCACCATGGTGAGCCAATAGGGTCAATCGTCCTATAAAGCACAAGCCGGTATGGGGGTACCATTAAAAAGCATGGGTTAAAGTTTGAAAGCTCTACTGTCAAAACTGTGGGAGGAGATAGGTAAGAGAGAAATTAGTTTTTCTCTATATAGAAGACCGAATTGGCGGTTTTTGCGAAGTCCACCATGGCGAGCCAAGAGAGTCAATCGTCTTAAAAAGCACAAGCCGATATGAAGATACCATAAAGGAGCTTGGGTTAAAGTTTGAAAGCTCTACTGTCAAAACTGTGGGAGGAGATAGGTTAGAGAGGAAATTAATTTTTTTCTCCATGTAAAAGACCAAATTGGCGGTTTTTGCGAAGTCCACCATGGTGAGCCAATAGGGTCAATCGTCCTATAAAGCACAAGCCGGTATGGGGGTACCATTAAAAAGCATAGGTTAAAGTTTGAAAGCTCTACTGTCAAAACTGTGGGAGGAGATAGGTAAGAGAGAAATTAGTTTTTCTCAATATAGAAGACCAAATTGGCGGTTTTTGCGAAGTCCACCATGGCGAGCCAAGAGGGTCAATCGTCCTATAAAGCACAAGCCGGTATGAGAATACCATAAAGGAGCTTGGGTTAAAGTTTGAAAGCTCTACTGTCAAAACTGTGGGAGGAGATAGGTAAGAGAGAAATTAGTTTTTCTCTATATAGAAGACCAAATTGGCGGTTTTTGCGAAGTCCACCATGGCGAGCCAAGAGAGTCAATCGTCTTAAAAAGCACAAGCCGGCATGAGGGTACCATAAAGAAGCTTGGGTTAAAGTTTGATAACTCTACGACCAAAACTGTGGGAGGAGATAGGTTTCCATGAAAAAGTTTACTATACAACTAACTAACTAACTAACTAATTAACTAACTAACTAACTAACTAACTAACGGCGGACGACACCGACCGATCTCACAAACCCAGTTTTCGTTTCACGAAAGCTGGGTTAAAAAAGAAAAATGGCGCCCCAGATTCAGTCTGATATTTTATACTGTTGGCGCCCCCAGGTTCCAAATTTTCTTGATCCGCGCCTGATATATAATACAACTCTTGACAATTGATGTGTATTCATAAATAAAAACAACTAAACTCCTACCATATTGGAGACCCCGGCATCCACGAAATCAAAAAGCAGCACAATCTTCTGTTCGGGATGGTCCTTGTAATGTTGGAACATGTTGAAGGCGATGATCGCTTTCGCCTCTTCGACCAGGTGACCGCGCTTGCTCTTGCACACCTTCACGTGCACTTAAAATGATAACAACTCTTACCATATTGGAGACCCCGGCATCCACGAAATCAAAGAGTAGCACGATCTTCTGCTCGGGATGGTCCTTGTAATGTTGGAACATGTTGAAGGCGATGATCGCTTTCGCCTCTTCGACTAGGTGGCCGCGCTTGCTCTTGCATACCTTCACGTGCACTTCAAATGATAAAGAAAAATAATGAAAAACAAAGAACTACAATCTTATCATTATCTGCAAGATATCTAGCAAACGCCGAAGGGAAGTTGTTAATTTTTTATATGTTTATGGTTGTGGCCGTTATTCGTCATCGATGGTGTAATAACAACGTATTTTTGACGTCGCCAGATATAAGAATGCCGTTTATCCCACGGATGAAGGTAATTAGAAACTAATAACCAAATGAACAATGCCTTATTGTATATAAAACTCTATAATATCTTTTTTTATATAAATATTTTGTCATCTGAAATCAATATCTAATTATCGGTTGCATCTGAGAAGATGAGGAGATATGCGTAATGTTTAAAAGGAAAAGGTAGATATTTTAACTTACAAATTCGCTGGCCGTCTTTGTCTTTTCCCTTGAAGTACACGGGTTGTTTTTCCATCAGTTCTTTGTTTAAATCGCCTTCAGTCATATCTGAGTTACAAAGGGTTAGAATGATAAATAAAATACACCGATTACCATCTGTTTGTAATATTTTCATTTTATACATTCATACATCTTTATAAGCTTTTATTTGCTCCTTGCGATTTCATAGAAAATCAACTAAAACAGTGAAAAATCGCAACGTGTGACTCAAAATCGCTTATTTTTACAATGAAGACCAAACACACATTGAAAAAATATAATCAAACCCCTTACCATTAAGTTTGAGCTTGGCCCTGAACATCAGGACGTCATTCAGGAGATCCACGGCCTTGGCGACGTCGCCCTTGACCTGGTGGCAACTGACGACGTTAAGCACGAAGGCGTCGGACGTCTTGACGCGAGCGACGTCCGCGTCGTGGTAGGTGTCGTCTAGGATGCTGCCTGTGAAAAAAAAGGGGAGGGGGACAGTAAGGGGGTGATGATTGGGGAAGGAGATAGATATCAATAATTATTATCTGTGAATGTACAGCAGAACATCGTTAAACCAAACACATCGGGACCGGCAAAACCATTCGGTTTAATCGATTTTCGAATCATCCGATAAAAGTTATAAAGAAAATATGGAGCCAAGGATCGCAAAACTTCTTCGGTTAAAGCATAAGTTTGGTTTATCCGTGGTCGGTTTAATAAGGTTCCAATGTACTTTGTACATGTAGGGCGGCAGTTAAACGCTTGATGTGGAGCCCAAAAAAAATGTTAGTTAAATATTGCTTTCCGTATGCATTTGATTTGAAATTAGATTCGATGCAAGACCGATACAGGATTGAAATAATGAGTATTGCGCGGTTGCAAATCGTGGTATTTGCCCGAGAAGTGCTTAGTTGTTCTTTAGCGTTATTTAAACTGCTTTCTAGCGCCCATAAATGGATATTTTAAGAATGATCACTATGATGATTTTGTTCTTGTTAATCGGGTTAATGACATTTAAGAATTATCGGAAAAAGTCCATACCATTGTATTTGCTGAGAAACTTCTCTCTAACTTCAGGGATTTTTGCCTCCTGTGAAAATATAAGTAACAATTAGAATAAATTATTGCTGCCGTACACACCAATAGTATTGATTATTCTTCATTGAAAACAACTTATGATAGATATTTCTATACTGACATTTTAGCTGCTTTCAAAACGAAGGGGGTTTTAAGTCTCTGAAAATATGAGGGCCTGGACACACGGAAACCTATAACCAGCTTTTTTACCCTAACAAGTAGTGACTTTCAACATATTCCTTCGAACTTTATTAAAACTCAACGATTTTTGTTGTTGTTTTCCATAAAGAATACAAAATGTTCATTGAAAAGCAATGTCTGTTAGGATAAGAGAGCTAGAAAAACTTCCCATGTGACAAGGGCCTAACAATGCAACTCACAAAAATAATGAAATCCGTTTGTCATTAGCATTATGGGAAAGCACCTCGCGAGCTGTTCCTTACAAAAGGTGTTCCCTGTTAATCTAACTTACTTGCAGATTTTGAGAAATTCTTTCTAGTTTAGAGATTGGAGGAAATTTGTTTTTCTTGATTTTTTTTAAATTATTGATAATGAAACGAGAGAAGAATTGTTCTATAAGCTTACGGCTATAGATATAATCTAAATAAATATATTTCCTCTACGCTCTTATCTGACAATAAAATAAATAAAACATAATCTTACCATTTTGTTCGAATCCAGACAAATTGTGCGAATTACAAATACTAAAATATTATCTTATTAAAGGATATCCATCGAACATGCGAAACACATTTGCAGTCTGTCAACTATTAACCTTATTAATAAGTAGCGTGTTGTCACTTTACCAATTTTATCTTTACCATCAGTACTTTTTAGGTAGACTTCTATAGCTTGGTTTATAAGGAGGACTCCTGGACCAGAGTTATCGGGCGAAACATATATCTATCAATTACCTCACCGTCTATGAGAGCACATATACTTAAATGTATATTTATCAATATCGATGTAAAGGAGATGAAATGGTGTTTTGTATATTGACCAGAAACGTTTTTTTTTTAAGTTGGGCTTGAGGTCTATGTGAGTTTTTTTTTGACAGTTTCCCTTGAGAAATGTTAATTCGAATTACAGTTCGGAATTTTCTCATAGAGCTTTGATGGTTAACAATACAGTTACTTAGAAGTTGAAAGAAGATTAAGTTCGGATTTTTCGTTAGCATAATCCATTTTATATTGTTGTCGTTGTTGTTTTTCGTAATTCACAGCCTTTAATGAATTCTTTAATAATTATTGTTCTTGTCACAGTGACTGAGGCTGTGGCTCCACGGCGACAAAATCTTCTGCTATTTTCACCGTTTCCTTAAAATAACTAAGCAAATATCTTCCAAGTTCTAAAATAACTAAGCAAATATCTTCCAAGTTCTATAAACACTGTGTAAATAACAGAAAATTGTTGCGCCGTGGAACTACAGCCTAAATTATATGAAGCCCGCGACAATAATATATCGTAATTGGATCCACCAAAGTTGAATTAATCTATTTTTAAGGATCGGTGGTAGTCTTTAGTACTCGACATATCTTGCATTAACAATGCATTGTAAATGAAACACAACCAATAATAATACAATATCTAATTTTATTGAATAAATAAGTCATTATGACAATAAACATAAACATAATGTTGATATAACAATAAAGGATATATAAAGATAATTTTTATATAGAGTTGTTGATAATATCGAATAGTTGAATTTGTTCAAAACATGAATAACTGCAATTCTTATCCTGTATAGTATATATTACATTTCTATATATTCACCTTTGAAAAATGGGAGCCCATGCTAGCAACGTGTCAGGATTAAAAAATTAAATTTGAAACAAAACCTACGAAAGTTTGCATTGGGTAATTACCAGTTTTAAATCAATAATATAATATATATTGCATCATAAAGTAATATTAAAAGAGAAATACAAAACATACAAAAACAAAATGTGCTTTTAATTTTTGTAACGAAAAGGTAGCGTAATTTACAATAATGTGATTTAAATAAATAATGCAAGAACCTAATAATTAAGATAGTATATGCGCCTACAAACATAGAAAGAGGCACTTTCAAAAGAAATAGGAATTTAGGTATTGACATTAAAATATAACAGAAAATTATTCACATCAATTCACACACACCGGAATATATTGATAAATACAACTATCTGTAGACATACATTTTATTGAAATTTTATTTTAAAAATCAAGAAGCATATGATATTTACAGATCTAATATCCAAGCGAGATTTATATTTTTAATATTGGAATGTTATTTTATGCTTATTTAAATTGTCACAAAATATGACTTCATTTCAGTTATCACAGTTTTACGAATATTTTTATGAATTGATGTTTTTAAAGCTTATAATAAATTGCCAAACCTACAAAAAATACGCATATGTTAATGGAAATATATTAAGCAAAATTGTTAACACGAATTGGTCCCATAGATGATCACATGCATACGTTTTCCGAAGACGGATAGAAAATCAAAATAGAGAATAACAAATATGTAAGATAAAATAAATTAAACAAATCAGATCTCATATATATTTGAGATTATACATATTGCACGGTAAATGTTATTTCGTGCGTCAGATCGCTAGGTTTGATGAATTTCAATAAACGAGGTAATCCCGAAATCACAAAAGGAAAATAAAGCACTGTACATCAATATATATAGCTTAAACAATATGATAACGAACAAACTAATAATGTAATCCCTAAATCAATTTTTTAACCATTTCAGTCAATAGAAATTCTACATTTATATCCTTAATAAAAATATTGAATCCAAAAATAAAACATATAAGACCGCATATTGTGAACAAGTCTTGTTGTCATTGCTATGTCAACTCTGCAAAACAAATTCATATATCTAGTTGCTCAATTAAGAACGTTAAATAATACGTACAAAACTAATGTAGAATTCTATTCAACAATAAATGTCCTGCTCGCCATTTTACGCATAAAATAATACTTGATGTGCTTGACTTTTGTTGAGCACTGTAGTTGGTTTAACATTAATAATTTTCCGATTTGAGAATGTTACTTGAACAAAATTAAATGCTAATATAATGTAGCCATGTTAGTTATGTTATCAAAAACCATCATTGGTTGCATAAGTACTCTATAAATTAAATTCAAAATTTTTATCAAATAATAATCGAAAGATCTTCAGTACAAAAATGAATTCCCCCCAAAAAAATGCACAATGCTTAGCGAACAGTTAAATATTTCTATCAAAACGGAGAGAAGCGGTAAACAACATGTTTATATAAATCTCACTTCAAAAATTAACGAATAATAACTCTTTTTAATGATAAAGCTATACACAATGCTCATACAATAAAATCATTTTATTCGCGTAGAACCTCGTTAATTCGATACGTATCGAAAAGTCGAAATTCTTCTTTTAAGAACAATTTCAAAAAAAAGCTAGATGAAAATTACATGTGTAAGGGTTTCGTTAACTTTTTTCAAAATTCTTCTACTTACGTATTAACGAGGTTGTACAGAACATACATTTATCACAGAACTTCACAAAATATACAATATACAGCTACATATATTATTATTATTATTATTCGTAGTAATTTATACATATAAATAATCAATTTTAGCACTCTTTTTATAACACACTCAAATGCATGATAAAAGGCAAATATTCAAAACCCGATATAATACCCTTTGGACAATTTTGTATAGTATATGATTTAAATTTTCACTTATATTCCTAAATCAATGCGATATTATGTTACTACGATAAATTTTCAAAATGAAAGACCGTTCAGGACTGACAAGTCTATTAAATATTGTTCCAATTTATGCTTACTTATAAAAACTTTTTGTGACATACGTAAGTTATGCAGTAATATATAGATTCAAAGCTCATAACTTTCACATATGTTTCTTCTAAAGAAGTGTGTATTGCTATGTAATTTATTAGTAATATATTCATATTAAAGCTGTAATAAGCAGACGATATGTACAAATCTGTAAAGCATACAAGTTCAATCAAGAAATACAAGAAAATCAAACAATATTAAATCTCAAATTACAAATCATCTTAAATGATAATATCAAGTCATATCAACCAATATAAGCATCATCTACCTTTTTTTCCTTTTTTTTTACAGTTTTCATACCCAGAAAACGATTGCATTTCATACAAAAAGAAATACCCTGGTTCGCGCTAGACTATAGATTTCTTTTCTTTCGACATTCTTATGTAATATTACACTATCCATTCGAAATTCGAACGTTTTTACAGAATATGCATATATATTAAGAGCAAGTCAAGCCAACAATATATAATCAAGCTTTGATATATCCAATAAACTAATTAAATTAATAACATTACAACCTTGAAACTATAAATAGGATGAGGCAATATGCATTAGGTGGAATGTGTCTTGCTAAGTATAAGGGACTATGAAAAAATCGACTCAGATGCAAATCCTGAAATATACATCAAACACTGCTTTATACGTATATCATGACGGCCTATGGGACAAAGAAACAATTTTAGCACAAAAATATACTTTGACATAGCTATAAGTCGATAATGCTTGATATTCTTTAAACATCACAATTAATTAATATATAAACTTATTGTTGCCTTAATTTTATCAAAATTCATGAAGCTATTTTTAAACACAAGGTTTTTTTAACGATCTAAGGATCTGTTCAGACCGAACATTTTCGTGTGTCAAAATGACAATCTCACTAAAATATAGGTAGACTCTATAAGAAATGAGTGATTTATGTTTTTTCTGGTGTTATATCAAACATTATAATTTGTACTATAATATTTGAAAATATATATTACAAAATATTAAACTGCTTAGAAACCATAACATATACGTTGAAACATTTTTCAACATATAACATGATTCATGATAAAGTGTCCTATGTTACCCAATAATTGGCTTTTTTTAAGCAAGAACATTTCGGTACGAAATTTGTCTGTAAACAGACCCCAACGTTAATACACAATATCCTGTAGCCCGGTATCATCTCTAATCAAAACTATGTATACGTAACATATGTCTCCACTAGGCTCCCTTATTTAAAAAAATACCTGGATATAATATTGATCACGCTCATAAGTAGGAATTTTATACTGATAAATAATTAGTAGTTCATTATCTGGTCAGTTAAATAAACATAATTATTTTTTATCGATATATTCTATGACGGATACCGGGAACGATGTTGAAAAATTTAGGACAAAGGATGTTACTGTGCTAGGGCCCTAGTTTTGTTTATCCCACGCTTAGAATATTTAATAACGCGCATAGGTGGGATTTTCATACTGATTATCTAGATGCAAAAATCCAAGAAACATCCAACAAAAAAAAACTTTTTTTAAACATATTTCAACCTGTGTCAAGCCTAAATATAAGCGACGTATACCAGTACGTAACCTATTTCTATGCTAGGCCCCATCGTTTAAATTGTTGCCTTTTTAAGTTAGATTATTGATCACGCCCATAAGCGGGATTGTCATACTGATTATCGGCCTCTTCCTTGCTCCTTCTTTTCTTCTTTTTCCTGTCCTTTTTCGGAGATCCCCCGGGTCCATCGGGCAAAGGCCGATTAGAGCTAAAAAATAAAAAGATAATTAAATTATGTTTTAAGAGGCATTTGATAAAACAAATAGTAAATGTATTATCAATCCGATTGACATGTGTTTACTTGTAGTATAATTTGTGCTTCTGTAATATCATATTAAATTTTACGAGGATTAAAAAGAAAACTTTTGATGCATTGAAAAATTGAGGTCAATATTTTTTTTTTATGACGGATGAATCGATAAAGTAAAATTGTGAATCAATCCTTCAACCATAAATTTACATTACATGATCATAATTCTTTTTGCTTCTTATTTAAACGTATAGTTACTTTGTATTAATATTCAAAGTAAATTAAGCTTTGATAAGATAAATGCAAGCATAAATAGCGCAGTGATAACAACAGAGAATAGTGCGAAAAAATCAATTCATCCAGTATTTCTAATTTGCCATTTTAAATTAATAAATTTGGAATGGGTAAATTTTGTTATAAGAAGCCAAAAGCGTAAACAGTATGTACCAGCAAAACTGTATAAGTAGCCCCGAAATATTGTAATAACGGCGTTTAGTCAGATAAACAACTCATTATTATTGAAGCCATTTCGAATGAAAAATCGCTTTGTCAATTTCAAATTTAAAAATGATAAGAGTACTGGGGGTACAAGCAACTAAGACGACTAATAGATGAAAGGCTTTCTCTTTTAAATGTAATGCATTTGTAATGCCACATACAGGCGTTGCTCTATATGCATATCTAGGTAAGTTAAAAATTAACTGATCTTGTCATGTATTTTTTCAATACTTATGTCGACGATCATTCGTCTTTTTTATGTAATAATCACTCATTAATTAAATGATTGATAATATGTTCGAACACTAGAATGTGCCAAAAATGAAACCATATAACCGTGATTGGAGACAAAAAATCCCAATAACCATCGTGCAATCACATGTATATAATGAATATCATGCACCATCGCATTACATAAAACTATGGTGACATATAAAGTACATGCATATTTAAATGGTATTTAATATTAGCCATAATAGCCATGTGCCTATAGTTCCTTTATCCAGATCCAATACAGCCAAATACCAAGTAAGCACCACACAATTATTCACTGTTATTGCTTACGCGGAATGTAAATTAAAACAACAAAATATGGTCGGTTGCACACCTTTGTGTGAAATTGTCTGATACTTAAATGTTCGAGTCCATTTTCCCCTTTACTCTCCATCAATATCGATACTTACATATAAAAAATAATCGTTAAAATGAACGAACGTGTCGAATATCAATAGGTTTGGTCAGCTACAAAATAAAACTGAAGGCTAATTTTTGTCGCGCCGTACTCTGTAATAGTTGCTATCGCTTCGCATTGATATATGATTTGATTGCGTACTTTGACTGTGGTAGTGAGAAGTTAGGTTTAATCATGGTAAATTGAGATAAGCTTGAGGAATCAAATCAATGTCATTTCATATAGAGATATCTCTAAAAGTGCGCAATCAAATCATATACCACTCTCACCCCGTCCACCCCCATTGCCCCTACTTTGAGTCTTGCTCGAGCGGAGAAAGTGCTTTGGCGCTCTTTTTCGGTGTGAACATGTGGTGTGGATTCACCTGGCTTGTGGAGCGCGGAGATGCAGATCTGTAGGAAACAAAGACATATTTTCGTATGCAGTAGATTCCTGTTAAGGGTGTGGCCACATTGATCAACTCAACATCAACCCAAGCTTTAAACTACTTAAGGTCATGGTGACAATATACAATTTTATTTCATTCAACCACCTTCAAACCATCTTCAAACCACCTTTTAACCAGCTTTAAACTGTCGTAAATACTTAATAGGAATATTACATATTAGCATTTGGTATGAATGATCGTTTAAGGTAGGTTTGAAGTTGTTGCTTCAAACCAAAATTATATGTATGACATTGGAACCACGACTTCAAGTGGTTTGAAGCTAGGTTTGAAGGTTAGTTTGATCAATGTGGCCACATCCTTACTGGAGGTTCCTCTGGGACAAAAGATGAACTGCGATTTATCTGTGAATGCGGTTGAATAGCTGTTTAGAAAAAAAAACTTATTTTTGAGAGGACTTTAAAATCGACTTGAATAAACTTGATTCTTTTGTAAACGTGTAATATGTCCTAGAATATCAATGCTTAGATAAAAGTATAAAACCTATAAACAATACTATTAAAATGAACTGGTAATTCGAATTAACCGTTTTCGAATAAATAAGCTTCTTCTGTATTTGCATACAATCATTCTGATGCCACGACGTTTTGATGAAATAAAATGTTAAATTTAATATAGATGCATTAACGTGTTCATGAGGCAGTGTTAATTATTAATACATTTAATTTCTCGCAACTTTCAAACTTGTGGCCGGTTGCAGTTCACGATGTAAGCACCATGCCGGTGATGAGCATTTTATTTAAGTACGTGTTTCTCATCAGTTGGTCTGTGTTCATAAACATTTACTTGTGACTGCTATTTATATCAATGGGCTTAATAATAATGTTTGTTGAAATACCCGTTTCTTGCATCAGGAAGGAAACTAAAGCAGCGCTCAAGCATGACTCAAGCGCTGCTTAGGGCCAACACCGTGAAATGCAACCGGTCATTAGTGGTTAGTATCCAGTTATGGCGCAGAATCAGTGCTGTCAATTTACATGTAGATTCTATATTTAGAAGTCGACATGTTACTGGAGTTAGTAAATAAAGTTTTAATAATGCCCAAAGCTAAATCTGGATTTAGGCGCATATTTAAATCATTAAAGCATTGCTTTGAGCATCGCTCTAATAACACTTAATTGAAGTTGTCCGTGTAAAACGGCACATAGTAAATTTAAAGTCGTTTACGGTTTTGCATTGAGATTCGCATTGCGTCGCAAACAACAGGTTTTATATTGTCACGTGATAAAATTGAAACTTTTTTTTTGTTTTTGAAAGTTTTTATTGGTATTGGACAAAATTGATACTTGATATCAATCATAAGCAACATTTTTTTCGACAAAATTCGAGAATACTTGCAATGTAGCAGAGCATTTATAACATGTTTCGAGTCAGCTTTTTTTTTCAAAACGCGAATTTTACTTTGTACTATTATGCACGGAACCCTTCAATTGCATCTTCTTATTATCGAGCAAATATATCAAATTACCTGTCGATTTCTTCGTCCGAATGCCTGCTGAAATAAACAATTATTGACTTCTAATTGAAACGACATCAAAATATGCTCATTTTTGAAAAGACAAGCACATGTTACATAGGTTATACGATATACCTGCATACTAGAATGACATCGATACAGCATTATTTTTAGAGAATAGGACTACTTTTAAACAACACATATACAAATGTATGTTTTATTTATTTTTTAATCAAATTAAAAATAAACGACACCAAATTTACTAATGTTAAGGCAAACACATGTTACATAGACCATACGACGCAAGACAAAATGACAGAAAATACAGACATATTGACAACATGTTAAGAGAGAATGCCTACTATTAAACATCAAATTTAATTCAAATAACAAATATAAAGTATTTATTAATTAATTAATAACAGAGTTAAAGAATTTACTTACCCGACTCTGTTTTTGTGGCCTTCGGTTGCTCCGTTTTCACCTCCGTCCCCACAGCCTCGATCCCCTGAAACATTAGTTTTTTTGGGGAAATGCAATAATTACATTTAACCTACATTTATCTTTTTGAATTGAAATAAATAGCATATAGACGTGTTCAAATAACATCATCAACATTCAATATGTTTAAGTTGATCAGAACTCATACAAAACGAGATTATTTACCATGTGTATTTTTTACAGAATCCAATAAAACGTTGTCGTAGAAATGATTGTCAATAAAGATTATGAACGACTGTTGATAACATATTTCATTCAAACATGTACCAATTATAAAACTATGTCAACAGTGTTGGAAGAAAATCCAAAATTATTTCTTAAATTTTATATCACGTAACTTTACTTAATACATGTATATATCTAAACACTGATCAGAGGCACAAAACGTTTATTTCAAGCAATCAGGTAGATTTATAAACACATGTGTACATACATGTAAGATATGGAATATCTGTTAAAACACATAAACACAAATTTCGAATATATCCCATAATCACAAACTTCAATTCGCTCTTCTATACAACTTTTCGCTATAGGATGCTTCCATTTTCAAGCTAAATATGATTAAATACAATTGTAGTTTTTTTTTTAAACGATAAGCAGAGTCACGATGTACAGACAATGTCGCTGGTAAAAGTAAAATACCAAAATATCAAATATCCTCTACAGAATAAAAATTAAAACAGCATCTCTACTTTCTTCTATATTACCATTACGTTTTGATTACATGCATATCAGGATCTTTCAAATTAATAATATATATAAGTTATAGAAATGCATGTAAGCGTACATGTATGTTGTTAATTATGTTAAATATACAATATGATAATGAAACGATTTCTTAAAATAATTGGACTTGTCAAATCTAACAGATTCAGACTTATGTTTACATTATTGAAACAAAAAATAGTATAATGGTGCAACGTTGTACCGCAAAATCAAATTTGCAATACAATATATACTTTAATTCAAACTATTTATATCAAACATACAATTATGATATTTCTAGTCCTCATATTTTTTTTATTTTATTTAGTGATTTATTTATTTCGCAGAACGTTATTTTGCTGCTGACTGTACAAAACGTTAAAATAGCACCAACAATTTGACATACATGTATAAAAAAATACAAATCAGCAGTTAGATGCACACATAACAGAAAGGTTTTAATTGAGATTTGAAGTCTTGTTATCACAAACCGTTCCATATCTGTATTTTTAGGCTATATACTGTAATAGTCTCAAAATACCATATACGAAATAAGGGGTAACATGGCGATTTTAGCCCTTAAATGGATTATAGGGGCCAATGCACGATATTGCCCATTTCTTTTATCATATCGATTTGAAGTTATAGAAATTCGGGTTCGCCCAGTTTTGATAGTTTTATAATTCCGTCATTATACAATCGAATGGGACATTCGCAATATACAAATATTGATGGTAACCAAAATTGATATATGTGTTTTTCTAAACGGACAATTATTGTTAAATCATCGGGAAAGTGTAATTATCAAACCATCGGTAAATCTTGTTATACATGCTTCTTGTAAAATGGTAGGTCCGAAGTATTTTCTCACAACAGAGAGAACCACCCAGCATCAGGATTAATACGCACAAGTTACACAACTGTTCATATAAAACCAAATATTGAAGCAGGTAGAATGTATATAGTGCCTATATTGCTATAGTTGTCTACGTAATTGCCCTTTAACTGAAAAAAAAACGCTTTCATCCCTAGACTACAATATATCCAGGACCACCGACATCACCATTGTCATTTCCTCTCACTCTCTCAATCTCGTTCTCTCTCTCTCTCTCTCTCTCTCTCTCTCTTCCTTTGTTCTATCCGTTGCATCAGCACCCTTTCTGTTTTAAATTCCTTGTTTATCAAACGAGGATACGTCTTTGTTTATATTAATTCGCGACACCGTCGCCATTTTCTTTTGAAGCTATGGCTTCACGCTATTCTTGTTGAGAGGCTGCTGCGTCATTTTCCGTGTACGCTTGGTTCCGATTCCCTCCTTCGGCGTCAGAAGGCTTTGGTTTGCTACAGGTCCTGTCTTTGCCTGCAAATAGACCTATATAGGTTTCAGTGGTGAGAAGAATAAATGGAGCTATATATTTGAAATGGGGGTTTGTTAGTGATCTACCACCAATAGCATAATTGAGTTATTAAATATTATTCTATTATATTATAATATGTATTAGATAATATTTAACAATGTTCCAGCATATATATGGCATATAATGTGATTCAAACCTTTCCCAATGTTAGAAAAATAAAAACAAAAATTTATATGTTTTTTTTTGTCGAATTATATCTAATCAAATGAAATGTTTATAGTCTAAAACAACATGTTACTGAGCATTTTCTTCAAATTAGCCAGGTTAATATTTAGGATAACTATTTATATGGTCTATTATATATTGCAATTAAGCATTAAAAGGCAAAATGTGTTAAAGCATACCTTCATATTGTCGTTCAAATTGTATCCAATGACTAGGCGCATTTCCTTTCATTATTCACGATTTTAAAATCCCAAGCTATACTAAACGCTATACAAGAATATAATTATGAATTGCTTATGTTTATTGTTATCGGATGACGGGCAAAGCAAGATCTGAGGTCAAACATATTGGTAAGTTCTGTGCAAAGTATAAATTTGAATAATCGAAAATAAAAGCTGTATGTTGATGTCTCTTAGAGCGGATTTCACAACCTAAGTCTAGACTAGGTTTCAATGTTATAACAAACGGGAACCCGGTCTAGACTTAGGCTGTGAAATTGGTCCTTAGTTTTCCACGGTTCAACAGTCTGAATACCACCACCATATTAATTTATAGAGTAAAACCATTATACATGTTCATTGAATATAAATATATATTAAGATATTAACTAATCAGATGATATAACGGCTATAAGACTTATATTTACATAATTGAAGACATTGTTAAAACGTAAGTGGTATAAAGAAAGCATATAGGGATCCATACAGTCTATAACTTAAACATGATTTATTTATAGTGTTATAATGGTTTATCATTTGATTAAGAATATTCATATAACTAGAAAGACTGATAGATGGATAGATAGATTGATAGGAAGAGAGGGGGAGGGAGAGAGAGAGAGAGAGAGATAAGACAAATACAATAGAAATTTTGATATAATGATCAAGAAAAATCGATCGACAAAAATCAGAAAAAAAGAAAAATGTGACTTTATACAAAATATTTGAATATATTGTATAACTAAAACTCAATAAATAACAGATCAAGTTTAAGACTTAACTTACCCTTGGGCTTATACATCTGCATGACCATGTAGACAGTGATCATGGCAGCCTGAAAACAAAAAGAATTAAGACTTAAAATACAGAGCACAACTTCTAACAGCAGCTGTACTAATTATTTTATTTTATGAAAATGGATTTTGATAAAACGCCTTTCCTTACACTTAGTATACCTATTATAAAAAACATTGTTAGGACTGTATTCACGAAAGAGTCGAATTAAGTGCATAGGTGCTCGAGGCGGAGTGCATCCATTTGTTATATGCATCCCTAATAATAATCTGTTTCCTTTATTACATCGAAACCCGTTTCTGACTTATTTTGTTATGTCGGAGTAGGACGATGATGTGATGTTAAATACTTTTACATCTGGATACACATTTCTAAAGGTCGATCGCACAAACAAACGAGGTGGCGGCGTAGGATTGATTTCTAGAAATCAATATAAACCGAAACTCTTAAAAACGGAACAGTATAGTAGCTTTGAGCATTGTGTTGTTGAGCTGAAACATACGTCTGTTTTAAAAGTCGTGGTAATCTACCGCCCTCCCTCGTCTCCAATACCTCTGTTTATTCAAGAATTGACAAATCTATTTGAGGATGCATGTCTTGGTGATCAAAATACCATCGTGGCTGGTGATATGAATATTCATTTTGAGAACGATTCAGATACACACAACAGACAATATAAAGAGTTATTACAGGCATTCGATTTAAAGCAACATGTCGCAAATCCTACCCATCTTAAAGGGCATATCCTTGACCATATTATCGCAAAATCATCAGGCGCAATTACCGTCTCGGGCGTACATCTCGGTGCTTATATATCGGACCATTCTACTGTTCTATGTGACATCTCATTTTCAAGGCCCGAACGTCAGGCCAGGCCAATAGCGTTTCGGAAAATCAAAGCTATTGACATGGACAGTTTTCGACGTGATTTACAAGCCTCGAGGCTTTGTAAAGAGTTCAAAACCATGGATTTATCAACTCTTGTCGACGCGTACAATACGGAACTGTATGATCTACTGGATAAACACGCCCCAATAGTCTCCAAAACTGTTCGGCATAGCACCAGGGACCCATGGTACGATAGCAACATTCACGACGCGCGGAAACGATTAAGAGTAGCGGAACGCAAGTATCGCAAAAACGAATCACAACAAACATACGCGGAATTCAGGGCTTGTGAAGAGCAATACCATCGGGAATTGCGGTCAGCCAAAACAAGGTATTATACAGATATAGTCGATTCAAACGCACGCAACCAGCGCCAACTCTTTCGAAATTTAAATAAAATCATGCACCGAGAAAAGAAAAACCCTCTACCCGACTACAAAGACGCACAACAGC